>BCLH01000419.1:66587-78439 GCA_001602315.1 Zoysia pacifica
AAGCATAAATGTGACCCTTGTTATCTATAAAATATTTAATAAAAAGTAGCATCGATACATTTTTAAGAAAGTATTTTTAAAACAAATTATTTCTAATTTTGTAACTTAATAAATTTAAAATTATTTCTAATTTATATTGCTAATGTTTGATTAAAACATTACGTTCAAAGCTAATATTTTTTTTTTATCGGAGTTGTAAGTAAGAAAAAGATTGAATCTTAATTCTCATAGTAATCAAGGAGCATTTTTAGAAGATAAAACAATTTAAATTATCTAAATATATATTTTTTTTATATATAAAGATTTTTAATTGTAGCATATACTTACAAGAAATAGAAGTAGAATAAATTTATAATAACTTCTCTTATATCTTTTAAAATAATTCTATTGAATTTATAGCAAAAATAAATTTGATTTAATAAAATAGTTACAGTTAATTTTTTATATCTAGGGCATTATGCATGTGTATTATCACATATTCTCTCTATTTTTAAATTATTGTTTACCATTAATTTTTAATATCATGTTTGACTATACAGCTTATTTAAAAAATTAATTCAAATATGTAAAATTTTAAGTTGTGATTCAAATAACTTTAATGATAAAGCAAATTATAATATATGAAATTTACAAAAAAAATTAAATATGACTATAGTCAAATTTTATGGCGATGATACGCTGTTCATGTCTGCTCCCGCCGAGTAGAAACACGCTACTACGTTGACTGAAGAAATAATTTTTTTTCTTTTTAATATCTACCGTTAGATTTTAATTCGATGGTTAATATTTTTTAGGTGAGTGGCGCAACGAGAGTTAAGATAATGCTTGTGCTTTAATATATAAAAATTTTAGGTTTATTTGAAACGTGGTAAATTTTGTGTTTCCTATATTAAGAAACTAAACCTATTCATATGAAATTCCTCTGCGATTCATTAAAATTCTTGCGTTCTATAGAGTGCCTAATGGTTATGACGCCAAAGTTTGTCTAATTGTCTTTGCGTCAATGTTCACCGGTTTCTTCAGTGAGGCCTAGGTAACCAGCTTCATCATGCTCCAAAATGTGCCCTAAATTTGAAGATGAGAACGTTTAAGCTACTAACGTCCACCACTAATGCCGCCGACTAACACACTGCGGACTGCGGCGGCTCTATGGCTCTATCCCTCGATTCCCTCCGCGGCGTCTTGCGCGTTGTCATTCCTTCCCCGCCGCTTCCGTTCCGCTCCCTCTTGCGTCTCCTGCGCGCGCCCCATCTCCTCCTCCGCTTCCTCGGCGGCTCATCCTTCTTCCGGCCGCCGCGGCGTTCTTATTCGTACCACTTGTTCGCCGCGTCGGCTGCCCGCCGGACACCCGACATCATCGCCCGCCGCCGCTGGTCTCTTGCCTACCAAGGTAGGCGAATGATTCAGAGGACTCGAGGCTTGAGCTACGCTGAATTTGCTGCCGCGATTATGTTTCCTTTTTTGATCCTGGTAATAGAAGTGGCTGATTTTGGGATTTCCTTTTTTTGCGCAGATTATTGATCCTATTGCAGGTTACTCGAGTTAAGATTTACTCCTTCCGGAGCCGCAAGCAAGATACATGTATATACTTGTGTAGTTATGTCACGTGCTTATGTTCCCTTTCGGGCGGCACTGCATTGTCTCGTTGGGTGGTAGACACTAGACACTCGACCTATGCGTCCGTGCTCACCTCTGTTATGCTTCTCACAGCTTCCTCATGAGAAGCATCAAAATTAAGTGTTCATTTTCATTAAGCTGATTGCTCTGGAGAAGTATCTTGAAATTAATGGCAAAAGGGTGGAGTTGGATTGGGATGGAGAGTTTATACTTGGAATGAATGAATGACACATCGCTCTGGAAAGCTGTAATAAGCTGGTTGGATCATAGAGAGTGCAAAAGGACCTGAGTTTGATAACAGTTGGGTATTTTGTTCTGGTGGTGTGGATTCATACGAATCTCTTGCTGAACATATCTTTGCTTCGACACCATGGACAGTGTGCGAGGTGTAACATCTCTTGCTAATGATGATGGTCGGCATCGTCATTTCCGTACCCTTGGACCGACTCTCTTGATTTCAATGGCATATATTGACCTGGGAAAGTGGGTGGCCACGGTGGATGCTGGAGCTCGGTTTGGGTATGATCTTGTGCTACTGGTGCTGCTTTTCAATTGCTCATCGATTCTATGCCAGTATCTTTCAATGTGTATCAGCATGGTCACCGGAAAGAATCTTGCAGAGGTACTAATTTACTGAGTCGTTTCTTGATCTTGCAATATGTGATTATGTGCTTAGGACCACTGACATCATACTCGAGACTTTAGCAGCAGTTTAAGAATGTGATATTTCTTTTATATGCACAAAGACACTAGTTTGGTTGTCAGTTGGGAAACGTGGGCAGGGGGTTACTTGCAAAATGAAAGAAAAACTGGTGTACGCACCTGATCTGTAAGGACCATGCCATGATTTCCAAATTTAGAATGCCAAGTCCTCCATATTGCAGGGGTCTTTGCACTTCTTTCCCGAGCTATTAAACAACAGCCTCCATTTACTTCTTTTCTCCCCCTCCACAGAAATCCTTTTCTTATTTTGTCTATAGCTTTTATGAACCATTTAGGTACCTTAAGCGCCACTAGCAGATATATAGGTACTGCAGGGAACAAATCTGACCATGACTGCTCTTCCTGCTCTATTCATGAGTGATGCTTTCCAGGTTGGAAGTTTATTGCTTATTTGCTCAATCCAAGGCATGAGGTCACTAACAGATAAATGTTTGTGTGATAAGGGGACACCAAAGTATGTACATGGGAATTGCTTGACTGAACATGAGAGACAGTTTTCAATCGTACCAGCTATATCTTGTTCATAACTAATTGGGATTGCACAGCTCTTTTGAAGATTGATCTTTAGGTCTGCTGCTGTGCCAAATAATGATAAAATCTCCTTTGTCACATGTAAATCTTCCTGCTATGGTTTAATGAAAATTACCACATCATCTGCGTATAGGGATAATCTGTGAATTATGTTGGATCTGCTAAGCTGTTGGAGTAAAACAGAAGCATCTGCCTTGCTGAAAATGCTGTTAAGAACATCCATAACCAATATACTCCTTGCTGGAGTCCTATCTTTTGGTTGATTGAGTCTCCAGGTTCTCCATTTAAAAGAACATGAGTAGTAGCAGTGCGTAGAAGATTAGAGATCAAATTGCACCAAGTCGGACCAAAGCCCATATGGAGGAGGAAAAAGAAATGCCCATGATACTGAGTCAAAAGCTTTAGATATATCAAGCTTACGGTTACGGGCTCTAGCTCTTTTTCTTCTTAATGAAATGATACACAGCTCTCCTGCATGTTTGAAAAAAAAAAAGTTCGTCTATGAACAGACTGCTTGCATGTGTGTGTGCACCGAGTCCACCAGAGTTCAAGTGTGGAACTACACGCTTGTGTTCAGTAATTTTAGGAGTTCCATTGGATAGAATGTTGTACTCTCTCTTTCTAAAAAGAGATGGAGGGACCTTGGTTCCTTGTATGGAAAAATCAGCTAGTTTAATCAGAATTTTAATTGTATTATCTTTCTATGAACAAATAGATATGCCACCAGGAGTATAGTCAGGCAATATGTGCTGTCCTTGGTCTTCAGGCCGGACTGTCCTTGATAATTTCAGAAGTTACCATGGTATGCTACAATTATATAAATCCAATTTCTTTCAATGCTTCATTTCAAATATTCATCTGCTCATGAGATGCATGCAAGTGGGAAGGAGTTAGTACTGTATCATGGAACTTATAAACATTTAATTTGAAATTTTAGGTTGCAGGTATAGCAATTGGGTTCAACCTTGTGTTTGAACATGACAATGTTGTCGCGGGCATATGTTTTGCGAGTGTTGCAGTAATTCTTCTACCGTACATTATCTCCCGTCTGGTAAATTTATTGACTGCAGAATAACTGTCATGAACAGACGGCCTGCCTAAGACCTCATGTGTTCCTGTTTCCGTTCTTGTGCTCATTTCAGGACAAGAGGGTGGCTGGAACATTTAATGCCTGCATAGCAGGCTTTGCACTTCTTTGTTTTGTGCTTGGTGTATTAGTCAGCCAGCCAAAAATCCCTGTGAGAATGAATGTTATGTTCCCCAAGTTGAGAGGTGAAAGTGCTTACTCACTAATGGCACTTCTTGGCTCAAACGTAATAGCACACAACTTCTATGTCCATTCATCCGTTGTCCAGGTAATATTTAACGTCACCTGCTCATGCACAGTTAGAATTGTTAGATAGAGCATTTGGTGCACTTACCTTTGCCAACACTACCTTCCATCAAAAAGTTTTTTCTGGGCGACTCTGAATGTTGGTGTCATTGTCCTCTGAGGATTTTCACTAATTATGTTGTGAGTACTAACCAGCATTCCAGCTTTTGTATTTCTCAACATGGTTTATTGGACCATAGGTATCTGAACTTATGTGTTTGTCTCACCTGTAAACTGGCACTCTACTTTGTCAGCCCCTTGAACTTGTTAGGTCGTGGCACCTACACCCCTTAAACATGCAGTCCTTTTTTTTTTCTTACCTAACAAACTTGCAGCCTTTTTTCCTCACATAGGACCTCAAACTTGCATGGTGCTCTCACCCAGCCCCCTTGAACTTAAATTTTTTAACGAGATAGATGTGACATACACAATTTCGAGAGTCCAACAAAGTAAAAAGCAAGTTTTGGGCTGTATGTGAAATAAACATGCAAGTTCAAGGAGGCAAGAAAGTAAAGTAGAATCTCAAGGTCTAGATGAGACAAATGCGCAAGTTCAGTGAGTCTGTAATGTTATTTTCTCATAAAAGTTATTTAGAATAATTAGATGTTAACTGATTTATGTATTATAAAATGCATCAAGTGGTTCCTTTGTACATTTGTGCTTTCTTCTCCATTTTCTTCAATTTCTTCTATGCTTTGCCTTTTTATTAATTCGGATGCCATATTTGCAGGTTCAGAGAAGATCTCCAGTTCTTACCCTTGGATCCCTGTTTCATGACCACCTGTTTTCTATATTATTTATATTTTCTGGGGTCTTTCTTATGAACTATATTCTAGTGAGCTCAGCAGCAGATGAGGTTGGCAACCCAATGCTCATGAACAGTGAAGATGCTGTGGAACTGATGCATCAGGTTTGTATCAGTTTATGTTTATTTCTCAATTCCTTTAGTCACGCTATGTTGTGTATTAGTATTACATCACCTGTCAAAATTTTAGACTGTAAGACCTGCCCATGCTATCAGTATGGTACACTGACGTCTCATTATCCTTGCATGATTGGAATGTTTCTAAACGTCTGAACTCTGAATTTGTTGAAGCTTGAGCATGTTGCCCACCCTTGAACATTGAATCCAGCATTTAAATATCTAGTGGATGGAATTGATATTGTATCAAAGCCAAGAAGTCCTGAGTTTGCGGCCTAGATGCGCAATTTAAATACTACTCTGGTCGTAATGTAAAGTCTTTTACGGTTGTCCTAGCTCAACTATTTTTAACTTAGACCATGAAAGGTAAAGATCGTATAGAATGACAGTGAGGGCATTGTTACTAGATCCATTATGAAGAGTACTTTCATAATATATTATTATAGTTATTTGGTCCAAATGTCATATTGTCAATTGTCGATGTGTCAAGGGACTTATATTTTGGATTGAAGGGAGTAATAAAATAATTGGAATCATATGAGTTAGTGTGGTAGTCTTTATGGAGCCTCGGGATAAGTGCGGCTGTGCTATGTTCCCCAATCTCCATCGATTGACATCAATCTAGGTATGAATACAAGCAGGGACAATGGGCTGTTTAGTGGGCTGGCCTATGCACTCTCCCTTCTCCTTTCCTTTTTCTATTTTCTTTTTTTTTTCCCCCATGTCTGGCTGCTTTCCTATTTCTACGCTAGCAGGGGTGTCGCTTTCCTAGGCAATTGGAAAGGTGCAGAGCACCACATTTTGCCTTGGCGCCTTAAAAACATAGATTGCAGTTTATTGTTCACATTTGCCCAAAAACACATAAGCCTACAGGTGAATTGGTTGATCAAATGCAACTCAGTAGAAGTATTATTCTTTTGTGTTTAGAGTCTGCTTATGATACCTTATATGAATTTTATGAGGGCTTTTGTCTTCTGCAGATATTTAGTAATCCTTTGGCACCACTTGTGTTATTAGTGATTCTTCTCTTTTCGAGCATCATCATCTCATTGACATCTATTATTGGCAGTGATGTTGTTTCGGACAACTTATTTAGTGTAAGACTGCCTCATTCTGTACATCATCTGCTATTTAAGGGATTTTCCATGATTCCCACAATCTACTGCACAAAGATCGCAGGATCTGAAGGGATGTATCAATTACTTATTGTTTGTCCAGTTGTCCAGGCTATGTTCCTTCCTTCCTCTGTTATCCCTGTTTTCCGTGTTTCCTCATCTAGACAATTGATGGGCAGACACAGAATATCCATATATGTTGAAACGTTGGCTGTCCTTGCATTTCTTCTTATGTTGCTTACAAACATAATCTTTTTAGCGGAAATCCTGTTTGGTGACAGCAGCTGGACAAACAATATGAGAAGAAACACTGGTAGCCCTGTTCTGCTTCCTTATACGGTCATACTCCTAATTTCCTGTGCATCTATTGCTTTTACACTCTTCCTTGCTGCAACTTCACTTAAGTCAGCAAGCATTGAATCTGACAGTCAGGAGTTATCTGCGGACCCACAGATCCAAATTTTGGGCAGCCCTTGCCATAGAGAAGAGCCTTGTCAGGACAATGATGCACATGAAGTTCAGAATTTTTCTGTTGATGCTATCGTAACTGATTCAGTGGAATGCCAGCAGAATTCGGCATTCAGGAGTACAGAATATTCTGGCACGACTATAGAATCGGATAATGAGTCTCATTACTCAACTGCTCAAACAGTAATTGAATGTGAAGCTCAACCCTCAACTGCTAATACAATAATTAAACCTGAAGCTCACCCCTCAACGTCTACAAACCAAGAGGAGCTAAAACCAGTTGTTGACTGGGCAGAGCCAATGCATAAGGCTCATACTGCCACCAAAGTTGAAGGCAGTACTGCAGAGAAAATCAAAGTGATAAGCACAACTGAGAATGAAGTAGAATCACAAATTCGCATAGATAAGGATAAAGAGGTTTCATGTAATCTGGAATTCAGGAAGGCTGATGGAGATAGGTCACTTATCACTTGTGATGGGAGTAATGTCAGTGGTAGGATCTCAAGACCGTCTGGTTTAGGCCGTGCATCAAGAAAGCAGTTAGCAGCAATTCTTGATGAGTTCTGGGGGCATCTTTTTGATTATCATGGTAAGCCTACACAAGAACCTAACAGTAAAATCTTCGATTATTTGGTTGGCATGGACTCGAGAACAGCTTTGAGAAGAGATAACTTAGCTGAAGCTTCCGGGAGCTCCTTAGTGAGAGATGCAATGCGAAGGTCAACTGCCTTCCTGAACTCGTCAGATCCATTGTCTCGTGGTTTTGGTACCTCTCCTTCATTCTTGGATTTTAGGCTTCACACTGGTCTAATGGAGTCGATAAATTGGTCTCGAAGCATGCATAGGGACACTCTGAATCCAGGCAGAAACGCAGAGTCATTTTCAAACTTCAACATGCCATCTTACTCTGATAACCAGTTACATCAACCTGCTACCATCCATGGGTACCAACTGGCAACCTATTTGAAACAAATCAATGCAAGTCGAAGGCCAGTTTCCAGCATTCTGATGGACCTACAGCTATTTCCTAGATCGTCTGAATCTTCTTTTCCTAATTATACTGATTCTTTCATGCATAGTCATAACCAAAACATGTTTGGCTCACCAGGAGGTAGCTCTTTGCAAAGTCCAACAACGAACCACTTCAATACAATGCTGATGGGAAGATCCTATTATGATCCTACATCTACTGGCGGGAATGAAAGTGCTTGCTCATCTGCTTACACAAAGAAGTACCACAGTTCACCAGACGTATCTGCTGTAGTTACTTCTAGTAAAAATACTTTATCAACTGAAGCAAATCTGAGCAGTGCTGCTGCTGTAAATCAGCCGTACCTTGGTAGGCTGGCATATGAAAAATCATGGTATCTAGAGTCAGCAATCCCGTCTCAATGTGTGCTTAACAAGCTCTCACATCGTAGTCCTCAGAGAAATGTTTTTCCTACACAATCAAGTATGAGCACAAATACATACCTGTGTTCACAGCAACCGATTGAACAGTCATTCAGTGTTCCAAGCAGAGAGTTTTCATCACTAGTACACACTAATGACTTCTCTTTTGTTAAGTGTGAGGCAGAACTTGTTTATTCTATTAGACTTTGCATCATGAAGCTCTTGGAACTGGAAGGATCACAGTGGCTGTTTAGAAAAAATGGTGGTTGTGATGAAAATTTTATTGGTCAAATTGCTGAAGTTGAGACAGTTTCACGAGAGGGAAGCACTGGTGACAGAGATGCCAATTGCATGCGCAGTTTACGCCGTTGTGGAAATGATTGTATTTGGCAGGCTTCCCTGGTTATTAGTTTTGGTGTCTGGTGTATTCATCGTGTGGAAAGTAGGCCAGATCTCTGGGGCAAGTATACTTATGTTCTTAACCGTCTTCAGGTAATCCTTCCGCCCTTTTATCAGGTTCAGCAAAATAGATAGATGCTTTCATACCACCAAAAATGGATATGCCAGGTAAATAGATTTAGGTATTTAGTTGTGCTAACGCTTGAATCTTTTTTAATAGAATTTTCATGTTCACCGAAACACAGGAAATATACGCAGAATCATGCAGTGATACAATACTATTACACGTGGCTGTCGAACATTTGAAGTTTATCTGTAGTTGTCAGTGCAAAGAACCTCTAACATTCTTACAGTATATATTTCGGAAAATTGGTCTTATGTGTTGTACATGCAGAGGCAATATTCCTTCTTTTTTAATTTGTTCTCAAAGCAAGTTGCTGGTATCTTGTTTTATGGATGTAGGGAATTCTTGATCCTGCATTTTCAAAGCCTCGAAATCCCCTACGAGACTGTGCATGCCTTAAAGAAGCAGGCTCAGTGGCTAAGCCCATCCTTGGCACCTTCACCACGGCAACCATGATACTGGAGTTGATCAAGGGTGTGGAGCAAGCCGTGTCTAGCCGCAAAGGTCGAAGCGGCACTGCGGCTGGAAACATCGCTTTTCCCAAAGGGAAGGAGAACCTGGCCTCCGTGCTTAAACGATACAAGCGCTGGCTCGCGCGCAAGACACCTGCAGCACAGTGAGCCAGCTTTCTCTCTCTCTCGGATACGCTGGTTGCCGCTGCCCTAGTCTGCGCTGTGGGGTTTGCTGCTTACGCCATGGACCATGATCAAGCGAAGACAGCTGCTTCTGTCTGCGACCACGTCGCGCGGCAGAAATCAATTCCGCAGAATCTAGCCCCGCACACCACACGGGGGCCGCGCTGTCGCGTCCGCGCATGTGGCGGCGTGGGCACGCGCACCTGCCATGTTAGATCGAACTCCTTCCCGTCCGTGCGCCGAGTTGGGAGCGCTGGCGGCCCCGCCACGATCCGTGGCATCGCACGGCGCCGGGGGCGGGGGCCTTCGGCGTCCGGCGCGCGATCGTTTTCGCGGCCGCAGCATGGTTCGGTTACGAGCAGCGGCTGCCCGGGCCACCACCAAGACGTGCGCGTGTCGGGGTACACGTTGCCGCCCGGCCGGACGATCCAGAGATCGCTGACGCCGCGTCTGCCGGGGACCAAGCTGGAGCGACGCTGTTGCGGGCTAGCGGCGCCGGGCATTGCCTGGTGGAACCGCGCTGGCGCCGTGGATCGTCGCCCCGACACGGGGACCCGTGGGCACTCCTGTCGAACTCTCTGAACTGATCAGCACGTTTAAGGTAACTAAGGTTGGTAGACGCCCCGGACCCAGCTGTTAGGTCGTTACAGCTCTGGTTGTTACAACGGTGCAAGCATGGCGTCCGTGCACGGCTAACAGGATCCACCAAACCGAAGCATCTTCGGAACTTCGCTTTTTGGACCGGGGAGTGATACCGGAGGACGTCAGGCACCGGGACCCTGCAGGCACACGCCGGTCGGGCCGGCTGTTGTCGGATCTCCTGATGGCTCCGTATCCGTGTCATTATTCGAGTAACGTAATAGTACCAGGCTCAGATACCCAGTACACAAGAAACTGACGCTGGTTCGGGATGCAAAATTGGTGTACAAGTCAGGCCGTCGGAAGCATATAATTGACTTTTGGAAGTGATCATTTAGCTAGCTGAAATTTCGTCCAGTCCACATCAAAACTGAAAGAGAAACGTTGTTATAAGTTTCTTCTACCATTAGTAGACAAGCCTAACACCCAGTCGTACGATGGAAAAAAAAATCCATATTCCCAACATCCGATTCGAGTAGAAAAATTCCTATGGTACCCTTACTTCTTGTAACATCAGGCCAAAATATTCCACCAACGCCAATTAAAAAAAATCTTATCGAAGATCACCCTATATTTTTCACGCAACATGAAAATATTCCTGACTGCTATTGCCTGCTCCATCCATTTATAACATATTATTACCACTGGCTTTCTAACATCATATATTTGATAATTCATCTTATTTTAAAATTAATAAAAATGTGTAAAACTATAACTTGTGATTCAAAATAATTTTAATTATAAAATAAATTAAACAAAATATATAGTTATTATATTTTTTAATAAAATAAATGGTTAAATATAATATTAGAAATCAACGATAATAATAATTTAAATGGATAGACTACATGGTTAATTTACCTAGCCGTTTCCAACATTGAGGGTATATGGGTTTCTAGTATTGGAAGGAACTTCATAGGAGTATTCTTTAAAGATGGAAGGGTAACTATTGCAGCGTTATCAAAATCTCCTAAGGTAAACCATTTGCAAATTTATGGCCTTCTTTGGAACCCAGAATTTTTTTTCGTTTCCTATATTTTTTTTGTGAAATTGAATTGATTCATGTGAAATTACTGTGTTTTAAAACAGACATATACTAGGGGTTTTTTGAAATGTAAGATTTTTACAAAAAAAATTATAAATATTTCACAAAAAATTATAGAAAATAGGATTTTTTTTTTCTTCAATCCAAAGTGCCTTAAATTCTTTAATGCCCTTATATGTACTAGGAATTCCTATGTACTATATGACGTATGAAAATCTTGCATTACAAATGGCTAATTTGCTCGCAACTAGACTACTCGTGCGTATCCAGAGAAAGGTCTCTTCAAGATTTTTCTGAAGCCAACTTTGCAAAGGCAAAGGCTCGGGCCCAAGAATGCGAGTCTGAAAGGGATGAGAAAAGAGATATCAGTACTAGTAGCAATCAAAATATGCGTCATAATTAGCAGGTAAGCTCGTGCGCTGCTCTGATTTTGACTATCATCACGGGCCCGCTCCTCATCGAGACCCTGGCTCAGGGCCCCGCCTCCCAGCACGGCACCACCCTCCAGTGTCCGCGGCCCGCCCGGGCCGAATCGACGCGACTCCCCATTGCCTCCTTCCTCCGCTCTCCCCACGCCTGCCCGCCCGCCCTCGCAGCGCCGCTCGCCAACTTCCGCGCTCCAAAATTTCCCCGTCTTCCCTCGCGAAACCACCCCAAAAACCAAAAAAATCCCGCGCGGCCACTCGAATCCCCCGGATCGACGAGAGGAGCTCATGGATCCGCAGGCGCGGGCGGAGGCGGACGCGGCGGCGGTGCTGGGCGCGGACCCGGCGGCGCTGACGGCGCTGCTCGCGGACCTCACCTCGCCGGCCAACGAGGCGCGGTCGCGGGCGGAGCGGCAGTTCCACGCGCTCCGGGGTTCCCACCCGG
>BCLH01000419.1:78449-100317 GCA_001602315.1 Zoysia pacifica
GGCGGCGGTGCTGGGCGCGGACCCGGCGGCGCTGACGGCGCTGCTCGCGGACCTCACCTCGCCGGCCAACGAGGCGCGGTCGCGGGCGGAGCGGCAGTTCCACGCGCTCCGGGGTTCCCACCCGGACGCGCTCGCGCTGAGCCTCGCGCAGCTGCTGCTCTCCCCCGCGCACCCCTCCGCGCCCATCGCCGCCGTGCTGCTGCGCCGCCTCATCGCCCCCTCGTCCCAGTCCTTCGTCTACCCCGCGCTGTCGCCGGCCTCGCAGTCCTCGCTTCGAGCGTTGCTTCTCTCCGCGGCCTCAGCGCCCGCGCTCCCCAGGTCCGTCTCGAAGAAGCTCTCCGACGCCGTCGCCGAGCTCGCCTCCTTCCTCCTGCCTAGCAACGCCTGGCCCGACCTCCTCACATTCATTTACAAGTCCATCGCCTCCCCTTCCTCCCCTCCGGCGCTGCTGGAGTCAGCACTCAACATCCTGGCCCGGCTGGCGTCCCACCTCGCCGCAGTCTTCCCCAATCTCCACGCGCTCCTCCTATCCGCGCTCTCCCATCCGTCCTCCGCTGACGTCCGGGTCGCGGGGTTGAACGCCGCCATCAGTATCATCCAGTCCCTCCCCTCCGCTGCTGACCGCGACCAGTTCCAGGACCTCCTCCCAGCCATGATGCGCGCTCTCGCTGAGTCCCTAAATTGCGGGAACGAGGGTTCCGCGCAGGAGGCCCTGGAGATGATGATTGAGCTCGCTGGCGCAGAGCCGCGATTCCTGCGCCGCCAGCTGCCTGATGTGGTCGCCTCCATGCTACAAATCGCTGAGGCACCGGGACTAGAGGACGGCACCCGCCACCTTGCTGTCGAATTTGTTGTAACACTTGCCGAGGCAAGGGACCGAGCACCTGGTATGATGCGAAAACTGCCACGGTATGTTGGGCGACTCTTTGCCGTGCTCATGACTATGTTGCTTGATGTCCACGATGAACCGGCGTGGCACGCCGCAGTGTCGGAGGAGGAAGACGCTGGGGAGACTGGAAGCTATGTCTTCGCCCAGGAGTGTCTGGACCGACTGGCAATAGCTGTAGGTGGGAATACGATTCTACCGGTGGCTGCTGAATTGCTCCCATCATTTTTCTCTTCCGAAGAGTGGAAGAGACGGCATGCAGCACTGGTGACGATAGCTCAGATTGCAGAGGGCTCTGCTAAGGTGATGATTAAAAATCTGGAGCAGGTGGTTGGGATGGTGCTGAACTCCTTCCAGGATCCTCATCCTCGGGTGAGGTGGGCAGCAATAAATGCAGTAGGGCAGCTCTCAACGGACCTGGGGCCTGAAGTGCAGAATCAGCTGCACCATGTCGTCCTACCTGCATTGGCTTCAGCCATGGATGATTTCCAGAACCCACGAGTACAGGCAAGTGATGTATCTGCAACTTTTTGATTCCATCTGCTCGTGCACCGCTTATTTTTTATTTCTTAAAGCAGTGATGATCCTGTAGCAAATGGAACTCTGAATATTCGCCTATGGTTCATTAGTTAGTTGCTAATTTAGTTTGCAGGGCTTAGTTTATTAAGTTTACTGATGCAATGGCTGAATAAATGTGTGCACCTGTTATATAATGACTGGCTATGAGTATGATAATGTGCGCTAAAGTCGTTTGGTTATCACTGTATAGTTACCATATTAACATATCATTACACATTTTACTACTCTACGTTTGATAATGTCTAGAATTATTCATTTTTTGAATCTATTTTTGGTTTGTATTTAAAATTTTAGGCTAAAACATATAATATAATCTGGATTTGTCCTTTATATGTTTATGAAATCAACATCTGAACAGTCAGTACATTTGTGTGATTTTACTGTTCAGTTGAATTCTGAACCTTGGGGCATACAATCTATTGCTTAGTGTTATGTAGTGTGCATGCCATGCATGCTTTACCTTCCGAGATGTTTCCATTATCTTGTTGTATCTACCTGATTGACTGGAAGGCAGTTGATAGGCTAAAGACACATACACATTTAGTTGTTTCTGGAGTTGCCTAAGGTGCACAGTGCAAAGAGGGAGAGGGAGGGAGTCTACATGGCTGTGTTAGCTGTAAACTGGAAGTTCTGAGCTTTAGAATAGGGTTGAAGCTTGATACTAGACATTGCAAGTAACTGATCCATGAGAAAACAAATTGTGAATGATGATTGCACTTGAGCCATCAAAATGTGTTAGTACCTAGTTGCACCTAGGTCAATTTTTAAACTTCAGCCAGTTCAAATTCTGCAATAGTTCCATAGCAGTTTTACCTTTCTACTGGATGAATCTGTTTTGAACTCTTCTAAGCTCACAAAATCTTCAACGCAACAAATAAATATTTATCTAACAATCATCATAACTCCAGTTCCATTAGACACGCCCTTTTACAGTTACTTTCTTGAACTCATACTAGTGTTGGCAGTGCAGTTTGTGTTGGATTTCATTCACCAGAAATCATTTGGATATTTGGCTCCAGTTGATCCATGAACCACTTGGTGCATCGTGTATATTGTCACTGACTGATACATATTCATTGTGTTGATTTATAACGGGAAATGAGGGCTTGAGGTCGAGATTGGTTCCAGATGTGGAAAACCTTGCATAGATATATTTCTTCTGCCGCATGCTTTTGTATTGCTGTTATTGGATTGCTATATCTGCACCCTCAATCATCGTCACCTGACCAACAAGGCAGATCTAACCCTTTATTTTCATGTGAGCTTAGGCACATGCTGCTGCTGCAATTCTGAACTTCAGTGAAAACTGCAGACCTGATATTTTGACACCATATCTGGATGGAGTAGTTGGGAAACTTCTATCATTGCTTCAGGTAAACTCTGGCATCCAACATTTGCACCTGCACTGTATATAGTTGATGTGAGGAATGAGCATGACTCCTATTCGGCTATATGAAATACGTATTTTACCATGTAGACTGGAAACCAAATGGTGCAAGAGGCTGCTTTAACTGCTTTAGCATCGGCAGCAGATTCTTCTCAGGTATATAAGCAATTACTGGTCCCTTCCCTGGACCCTGCACAAGTGGGAGCTATGTGCACCAGGCTGCTCTTTTATATATAAGCAATTACTGGCCAAGCTTTCTTTCTGACAGCTGACATTCTTTCTAATAAGTTTTGCACCTTATCAATTCAGGAACACTTTCAAAAATATTATGATGCAGTAATGCCTTACCTTAAGGCCATTCTCATGAATGCAACTGATAAATCCAACAGAATGCTGCGTGCTAAATCCATGGAATGCATAAGTTTAGTTGGCATGGCTGTTGGCAAACAAAAGTTTAAGGATGATGCTAAGCAGGTAGTTGCCCTCATAGTCTCATATTCCATTGTCCATGACTCGTTCCTTCTGAAATACTCTGAAATTAAATATTATGTTCGTGAATATGCTATATTTTCCCCTTTTTTTATTGAATAACAAAATCAGATTAGATTGTAGGGATGGTACCTTCGATCTGTTTTGGTTCTATTAATGTTAACTCCACCAAATTCAGTTGATCAGACATTTTTCTTGTTAGGTGATGGAAGTTCTGATGACTCTGCAAGGATCTCAAATGGAGGCAGATGATCCTATAACCAGTTACATGTTGCAAGTACATCAGGACCTGATGCTGTATTCTCATTTTACGCCGAGCTTATGTGTTCTCGTTTGCCTAATGCAATTGTCTCTGTAGGCATGGGCAAGGCTCTGTAAATGCCTTGGTCAGGATTTCTTACCATACATGAATGTTGTTATGCCCCCTCTGCTCCAGTCTGCTCAGCTTAAACCAGACGTGAGTGTCACTTCTGCTGGTACAGAAGGTGAAAACGATGAATCTGATGACGAGGGGTATGTTTTTAAATTTTATCTGTTGCGTACATATTCTGTTTTGTATTGTCTTAATTCTTTAGTCACCACATCCATCTTACCAGCATACTCTCATAACCTACTTAGCTCACCCGTCTTCAAGCCTTCTAGAATAGGTTTCCTAGGTCTTAGGCTCTGATTTATCTGACTTTACGAGAGTGTAAACCCTATAAAACGGTGTCTTCTACTTACTGCATGTGCTAATACAGTGTCGAGACTATTACACTGGGAGATAAGAGGATTGGCATCCGGACTAGTCTACTAGAGGAGAAAGCTACAGCATGTAATATGCTATGTTGTTATGCTGAAGAGCTAAGAGAAGGGTTTTTTCCATGGATTGATCAGGTCAGATGCCTTTTCAACACTGCTCCCTTCATCCCTTTTCTCCCTCGAATTCTATTTTCATGAAGAGCTACAGCTGAATCTGGATTTTACAGGTTGCAATTACACTGGTACCTCTCCTCAAGTTCTATTTTCATGAGGAAGTCAGGAAGGCAGCTGTATCAGGTATCTGGCTCATTTTTAACGTACTTTCGTTCTACCTAGCATGCTCTCATGTTTGATACATCATAAGATTTTCCCAGCAATGCCCGAGCTTCTACGTTCAGCAAAGCTTGCTATAGAAAGGGGTCAAGCTCAAGGTCGGGATACATCTTATCTTAAACAGCTGTCTGATTACATAGTTCCAGCTCTTGTAGAGGCCATGCATAAAGTAAGTCCAGCAAGCTTATTGAGACCACTTTTTCTTTTGTTGATACTTATTATGCCAGTTAATTTTATCTTATTCAAGCATGGTATTGCAACTCTATGCAGGAACCTGAGCCACAAATTTGCACAAGCATATTAGAGGCACTCAATGAGTCCATACAGGTTGGTAGTGTTGGAGTTTATTTAATTTTTACACTGAAGAAAAGATCCTTGTTTTCTTGCGAGCTCATAAGCCTCTGTATCCTTATTTCAAGTGGTCATTATTTTTTTAAATAGTACAGCAATGGTATATTTAAGTCATATCATTACCCCTTGGTTTCTCCACTAGAAGATTAATCTTGCCCCTTAATAAAATGATAATTGGTTCTTTTTACAAAGTACCTTGTTCAGTATTTCTGTACCAATAAGGTATTACAGATACCGAAATTTGGTACCACTCAAGTTATAATTCCGGCACCACCCAATGACTGTAAAAAAAACCAGCTATAATAATCCCTCTAGTTACAACTAAATGTCATTTTGGACAGTGACACAATCTAAAAAAATGATGTTGTAGTGAATTTACTAGATCACTTGTAATGTTGGATCTCAATACCACAAAGCATCGCATGATCAAAGTTCATAGGTTGACTGCATAGAAGCCAAATCTGTGACAGGAGTTTTTCTTGACTCTACCAGAAAACATATTGTAATAATGCTTGTAATCATCTTGTGGGCATCTTTCCTTTCTAGCTTTGTATTCTGTTTGTACTGTGTGTTGACCACTTAAATAATCTGTTTAAGATTTTACTTTTTCAGCTATCAGGAGCACTTCTTGAAGAAGGTCAAGTAAGATCGATTGTGGATGGAATCAAAGAAGTAATAGTGGCAAGCACTAATAGGAGGATAGAACGAACAGAGAGGGCAAAGGCTGAAGATTATGATTCTGAGGAAGAGGAACTGGTTAGAGAAGAAAACGAACAGGAGGACGAAATCTTTGACCAAGTAAGCTAATTTTTCTGGTTCTTGCACAAATCAGCGTGTCATATGCACTCATGTTTCTTATATATATAAGTATATTTCTTAGACATCAAAATATGGGTACGGGCATTGAAAAATTTCTATAGATGCATACTATCAACCTTATATGTGTACCGTTTACAAATAATATGATTATGTGATTGTGCAGGTTGGTGATTGTCTAGGAACTCTTGTCAAAATCTTCAAGACTCATTTCCTTCCATTCTTTGATGAACTCTCCATGTATTTGACACCTATGTTGGTAAGTGAAATGATAAATTATAGGTTTTGGAGGCTTTATGCTAGTAGCATTAGGGCAACGAACATAGAGCACCACATCATTCTTAGATTTTAATCTTGAGATCATGTTCTTGTGATATGGAAATGGGTCAAATGACTGATACGCCTAAACAATAAGCCATTTTCTTATTAACATTTCATATATTTAGGGCAAGGATAAAACAGCAGAAGAAAGAAGGATCACCATCTGCATTTTTGATGATGTTGCTGAGCACTGTCGTGAAGCAGCAGTTAGGTAACAGTCTTATGTTCCCATGCAGAGTGATTTGTTTGTGATGTTCTTACATGTTTTGTGATATCTAATTCTCAGGTATTATGATGCATATCTTCCTTCTCTGTTAGAAGCCTGCACAAGTGAAAATCCAGATGTTAGGCAGGTTCGCATTTTTTATGTTCTACTTCCTAGAGCACCAAATTTATGGTTTATGTTTAACACCAACCTTTTGTCTCCCAAGAATGAACTTTTCTAATAGCTTGTGTTCATTTTTACTGTTTCCAGGCTGCAGTTTACGGAATTGGTGTTTGTGCCGAGTTTGGTGGTTCTGCATTTAGGTCTCACATAGGGGGTATGCATTGTGTTTCTACAGAGGTGTACAGCTATTGATTAGATTTGTCTGTCAATTTCCATTGTTAATGACTTAAGTTTTTTTCTGCAGAGTCTCTATCCAGATTATACAGTGTAATCAAGCACCCTAATGCCTTAGATCTGGACAATGCGATGGCATATGACAATGCAGTTTCTGCTCTTGGAAAAATTTGTCATTTTCATTGTGATAGCATTGATGTTTCTCAGGTATCTAATGCGTTTATATACTACATGCTTTATTTGCTGCAGTCACTAAATGAATGTGTGTCATCTATACTCGAACAAGAATAATACTTAGCCTGACATTTGAACTATACAATAATTAAAGGGTCATTATTTTCTTCTTTCTGAGGAGATACGAACGGTTCTTCATGTATTTGTTATGGCATCTATACCACCTCAGTGAGGCTTTTGGGTCTGATTTCATTTCTTGACATCTTAGTGTAACAGTTAAAATAATGGTGTGCTTCATATGAACTGTCAACAGTTTTGTTGCTGCACCAGTAATTCCTAAACCATCTAATTGTTTGTGGTCCTGCATAACTTTGATTAAGATAACTTGTGACAGGTCATTCCTGTTTGGTTGAGATGTCTGCCAATAAAAAATGACTTGATCGAGGCCAAGCTTGTCCATGAAAAGTTGTGTGTAATGCTTGAGAAGTAAGTGATACCACAGTTTTTATGCGGAAATGTATTCCTTCCCTGATTTGATGATATAGAAATATATATTTTTTATCACTTGAAATCTATATTTGTTTCATGGAAAGCTCTTTATGTAACCGTCAGGTCTGAGAGGGAGCTTTTGGGCCAAAATAATCAGTACCTTCCAGAAATCGTGTCTATTTTTGCTGAGGTACAGTAGTATGTTTATTTTCATGTTTTCTTTGTATTCAACTGTATTCAAACCTTCTCCTTGTGCATCTGTGGGAAGGACCATGGCCATAATATCATATCTGTTTAATATTAATTATTTCAATCTCCTGATTAATATGCATATTGAAACCTTACAATCAGAACCATATCTTGAAGTATTAATAGGGCTGAAAACGGTACGGAATTTTCCGTCCCGACCGTGTTTCGTTTACCGTTTTTCCCGTACCATTTTCGGATGGGCGAAGAAAAACGGAAACGGACAAAAACGGTAAAACGAAAAACGGAAATGGTATGCCCTTTTTCCGACCATTTCAGCGGAATTCCGTTTTTAGCGGGTCCCCCCCCCCCCCTTTTTACCGTTTTCCCCAAATACGGAAATGAGATCTCATTTGAACATTTTTTATGAAAAATAAAAATTAAAAGTTATGAACCAAACAATCTCTTAGTAGCCTATGTTGTTGGGTTGTATGTTCTGAATTTACTTGCAACTTGCATTATATGTATTGTAGGACTTGGACCATATAGTGAATGTTCGATGATTATTTTATTCATATTTCCGACATCTTCTTCCTGTTACTGACCGTTTCCTTTATATTCCCGTCCGGATGGTTTTGGTTCTGAAACCCCGTATTTATCTTTTCGTTTTCATTTCCGGCTTTTCCCTTTCTGTTTCCGTCAGGTGTTGTAAATATGAAAGTGAGAATGGTTGAGTTTTCCCTATGTTTCTGTCCGTTTTCAGCCCTAAGTATTAACATGTATTGCCTAATGTTGACTAGCCAAATTCACTCCACTATGAAATCAACATATGATTAAATTTCTCAATCTCTGCTCTAATTCCGAGCACAATAGCTTCTATGTTGCGTTAATATAAATGAGGGTGCTAGATTATCAGTAAGAGATCATTATCTACTTCGATAGTTCAAATGCAATCATTACTAATTTGCTGAATCTGCTTACCCATATGTATCTACACCTTAAACACATAGTACATAAGTATCTCATTAGTTTCCTTGGTGACATTATGCTCTTTGTTGGAAGGGATATGCTATTGTCTTTCATTGGAAATTACTGGTTACAAGTCAACACCAAACCACTCTTTCATTCTGTCCCAAAAAACTTTTTTTGTTGGCCATCTCCGGAGTCCTGGATCCTGATAATGAACATGAACGTACATCATGACTTGGATATGGATGGTCATCTGCTTTCACTTATCAGTGTGATCCCTTGAAAACCCTCAAACAGATATGGAAGCATCTGGTTCTTCTTTTAGCTTAAGTGGATGCTGCCATCTTGATGGTGCATACCAGTCCAAAACATCTATTCTCATGTTTCTAGAGAATGTTGAGGCCATTTGAAGCCTGTCAGCTGATTTCTTGGCGAGAGATTGTGGAGGAAGCTAAGCTCCGAAAGTAGATCTTGATGTCTTCACCACATTGTTTATTAATTTTAACGTGCTGCCTCTGTCAAATGCAGATTTTATGTGCCGGCAAAGATCTGGCAACAGAGCAGACTGCAAGCAAGATTATTAATCTACTAAAACAGCTTCAGACTACATTGCCGCCTTCAGTATTAGCCTCAACATGGTCTTCTTTGCAACCACAGCAACAGCTTGCTCTACAATCTATACTCTCGTCATAGGTGACTAGATTAACCTCGGTTGTGCAAAACCTATGGCCTGCACAGCTTGCTTTATTGTGCTCTAATTATGTTCATTTGTGCTTCGGTTCCTGCGATTTGTACCGCATGGAAATGCCCTGAGGTTTTGTATGAAGGGCAAGGCTTTGAGTCAAGTGTATATTGTTGCAGAACTGGAACGACCTATATGGGGCTCCGTGTCACTGCAAAAGTTGTAAAGCTATATGATTTTTATTTTTTCAATAGGATGTAGTTGTAATGAGAGTTGTAAATTAATACAATTTTGATAACTGATTTGCTGCAATGTTTTGTTTATATCCATCAACATGTGCGTACATTTGGCATTGAATGTCACAGCTGCATCTGCCGTTGTGGTTCCACTTTGATGTACTCTCGAGAAGAGGAATGTTTGAGAAGATGGCATGACTGCTTGAGTTAAAAGCTTTGCAAGAGATTAGCGCTTGAGTAACATCCATGTTTTTTTTTTTCATTTTGCTTTGTTGTATGTCTTCAGTGTCGGTAACTTAATTGTTCATTTTCCTACAGGTTTAGTGATGATCACACTTTGGCAATCATGCACCATCTTAAAGAACAATTGTGTAGTTGCAGGAGGAATAGTTTGAAACAGCAGAATGTAGAGCCCCTTATTTGGAAGCATGTATTGTATCCCTGCCTGTTGATTGCCAAAAGTGTTACGGAGTCCTTCATTTGAAGCTCTGCATGCATAGCTTAAGGCTTTATTTGGATGCAAAGTATTTTTTGAGTTTTGGAAGAACATTGCAGTTTTGCCAAAAAATTTGGTTTAGATAGCTAGGTGTTTGAATGCAACAAATTTCGTAGTTTTAAAAACCATGGTATTTGTAAGAGTAGCTATTTCTTGTAATTTTGAAGCTTTCCCTCGTGTTTTTTTTTTCTAAATCATGATTTTGCTTGATATTAACTTTTAAAACCATAATTTTTAATACTTTAACATTGAAAAAACCATAACCTTAAACTGTAGTAGTTAGTTACACTTGCTCGTCTTTTGAAGGATTGTATTTGACTTTTGGTCGAAACAGATGGAATTTTTGGCTGTCAACCAGAAGCTTGTATGGAATTAAGGTTATTCATTCACATTTGATATTTGCTCGAGACATTAGAAACGTTCATGCCGCTCTCAATGTTTATTGGGTTGCCACTGAATAAAGTTGAGATAAATAAAACAGGAAGAAACACAAAGGGCCCGTTGCAGATGCCGTAACTTAATCGGAGTCTGACATAGGAGGCATCAGCGTGTCAAGCCGGCAGGCAGCGGCGTATCGCCACTGCGCCAGCGAAGCCCGCCTCATTGGCCAGCCAAAACGACGAGACCACGGCGCGGTAACGCGTGGCGCGACTCACGCGTCGCGTCAACGCTGGCAAGGAACACATTGAGCAACCGCTCGAGGAGGGGGCCCCAGCCAGCCAACAAACCGAGGTCGTTCATCACGCACGTTCGACCGAATATCAGTTTATTGCGTCGCGTCAACGCTGGCAAGGAACACATTGAGCTCAACCGCTCGAGGAGGGGGCCCCAGCCAGCCAACAAACCGAGGTCGTTCATCACGCACGTTCGACCGAATATCTGTTTATTACCGCACCACTTCCTCGTGGATCCGCGTCGGCCTGAACCACCTAAAAACCGCTATTTAAACGACCCGCCCCTCCCCTGCCGTCTCCGCTGCTGCCCCTTGTCACAAACAGGCTTCTTCCGGGACAACGCACAGCTCGTTTCGTTGCCATCCTCTCTCCTCTCGTCTCCTCCGCTTCGAGGCTCTCCAGAACTCCAACCATGGCCGTGATGAACTCCCCCTTCGACTGCCTCCTCATCGGTAAGCGCTACTCGTAACGAATTCACGACCTCCCTCAATCGTGAACCACCGCTTAGCTGCTCTGCTTCGGTGTTTCCGCGGACGAGCCTGTTCTGACGTTTGTCTCGATCGGGTCCTTGCCCTTGATCCAGACCTCGACGACACGCTGTACCCGGGCGACACCGGCCTCGGCCTCGCCCTGAAGCGCAACATCGACGAGTTCCTCGTGGCCAAGCTCGGCGTCACGGCCGAAAGGGCCGCCGCGATGCGCGTCGAGCTCTTCCGCTCGCACGGCAGCTCCCTCGCCGGCCTCATCGTACGTTTCTCTGACTCCGACCGACCCGCCTTCCTGCTTCTGACCTGCGCGCGCACGGCACAGTCCGACTTGGCTTCTCCAACGTCTCCCATTTCTAATCCGTTTTCTGGTTTGTCTATAATTCCGGCAGGCGCAAGGCTACGACGTGCACCCGGACGAGTACCACAGGTCAGCACGCAACCCCGCGCGCGCGCGCCACTTCAATTTCTCTTGATTAACCTGCATTTTTTTACTAACCAACCAAATGGATCACTTGGAATGACCGATCGGTCAGCTACGTGCACGGGAGGCTGCCGTACGACAGGATCGCCGCCGACCCGCAGCTCGCGCGGCTGCTGCAGAGCATCCCGCAGCGCAAAGTGGTAAGCTCCTCCACCTCTTTCTCCAATCTCCGTCGCCGCGCCGTGTTCCCCGCGAAATCCATGCGTGAGCCAAAACGTGTGGTCGTCGACGTCGTCCCAAACTCTGAACTAACCACACACGCGTTTGCGTGCGGCAGCTGTTCACCAACTCGGACCGCGCGCACATGGAGCGGGCGCTGGCGCGGCTCGGCATCGACGAGGCCGTTTTCGACGCCGTCGTGTGCTTCGAGACCATGAACCCGCTCCTCTTCGGCGAGGCGAGGGAGGAGGCGCGCGCGACCGGTGACCACCACCCGGTGGTGGTCCTGAAGCCATCCGCCGACGCCATCGTGGCCGGCCTGCGCGCGGCCGGCACTAACCCGCGCCGGACGGTAAGTACCAGACACTCATCAACACGCTTCAATTCTTCCGTTTTGATCCGTCCAAGTTTTCGATGGCCTCTAGCTAGTTTCCTTGCATTTATCACACAACTGCTTGCAAAATCAAGACGGTCGTAATGAACAAACAATACAGCATCTCTCTGTTTTTTTTTTTACAACATGAGATGGAGACATGTGATGTACCGTATGTATGCTGCGTCACTGGAAAGTGACGCATTGGGGGTATATACAAAAAAAAAAAAATCTCTGCATCCACTGAGTTTAAAATTAGCAAGTGATAACCAGGTCCTTATCAACTTACACTTGCTTTGGCTGAAAGCTAAAGGTTATTTAGCACTATACTACAATATTACGTGCCTCCCATTTGTACACAAATGTGTGGACTAAAATATTTCTTGTTCAATTCTCTGTGGATCTCCAGCTCTTCCTTGACGACAGCGAGAGGAACATCGCGGCGGGGAAAGCGCTCGGCCTCCGCACCGTCCTGGTACGTAATCAACCAACCCCACAACTCCAAGACGCCCGCTCTTGCACGGGCTCTATAGTTAGTGCCGTGACGCATGCGTCCGTCTCGGCATGGAATTAGCTAGAAAAATTTTGGTGGCGCTGATGATGCACTGGACTGGACACACGCAGGTTAGTTAGGTCGATCGATCGATCAGGTGGCCGGTTGCGCGCAAGCACTACCCACCTCGACACGATCGAACGATGGTGCTGCCCTGTCAGATTAGGAAATAATAATTGATAAAGCATATTCCGTCCTGTGCACCGTTGTGAGATGCCACGGAATTTGCCTGTTATGTCTCGCTGAAATGATCGCGCAACAATTCAACAACTGATACAGTTTTCAACCACTTCCCCCATGCTGCAATATTCCCGTCATTCTCTACTCGATCCGCATCGTGAAAAGTCCCGCGTCCGGTGCACGGCGTGTGCGTGCGAGACCGGAGGGGCAGGGGCAAGGGCAAGGGGAGGCTCTCGCTTCGCCACAAATCGGCGCAGGACGAGGGACAAATATCTCTTTGTTTCTAAGTTTGCGAACCGCGGTTGGCCCGTCACGATCACACGCGCACCGTCTCGACGATCGATCCGTGAAGCATTTCACTGCTCCTCCGAACGCTGATACGTTCTGTTGGTTTGTCGCATGGATGCTCACCACCTGCAGGTTGGGAAGCGGCCGGCGGGGAGCACGGTCGTCGACGCGGCCGACTACGCCGTGGAGAGCGTCGGCAGCCTGCGCCGAGCCGTCCCGGAGATTTGGGGCGTCGACGGCGCCGAGCACCCGGCCGACACCACCGTCCTCGGCGCCGTGGAGAGGAAGGGCATGCGTGCCGACCTGGCCGCGGCGCCCGTCATCCAGCCGGCGTCGATGATCCAGGCGTGATCATAACCTCCTGAACGATCTTCAATAATTGATCGTCGATCGCGCCGGTGACGCGGCGCTAATAAAGCTCTCACCGCTCACATAACCACCTCCCGTGTCCCGTCCCGTGTAAATTGTGTCCTGATGCTTGCGTGCGTATCGTTCCCGTGCGCTGGTCGCCGTGTGTACATTGTTCCGGGCCAGCCAGCGCCGGGTTTGTATTCTCCTGTATAAAGTTCGATCTGTAATGTTTATGTGTGCGGGACGAATCTTGTTCTTCCTTGCGTAATGGTAAACAGACAGAACAACAGACAGAACGGCCCTAGTGCTCATCGCGTGCTCCTCCTCCTATACGCGTAGAAGAACTTGAAGCGGTGATGGAAAGACGCAAAACGAACCGTGTTCTGTTAATCACGTGATCGCAAAGGCATCGTGTGCGTACTACGGATTAGTGGAGCGTGACGCGGACCGACGCGGCGGACGTGTTCTAGAACCGTCCCCTCCTGCTGTCGACCGTCCACGGCGATCCTTGTCACGTCGCGCTGGCGTCGCTATCCGCTCCCGTCGATCGATCCCGACCCGCTGCTGCCGCTGCTGCCGTGGCGCTCGCATCATCTCGTCGCCGTCAAGGTCCCACCGCAACGCTCAAACAAGATGGGGGATGGGACGCGGCGACCTTGTCAGGTCGTGATCGATAAGGAGTCTAGCTAAGCTCGCCAAAAGAGAGAGCCCGCCCGGCGAGGGATGGGTCGCGCGTGTTTGTTGGGGACCTGATCGGTGATCAGCTCTTGCCCGACTGGTTGTTCGCTTCGGATAAGAGGAAAGATCTGCTCCGTACTTCGATCAGAGGGCCACGTCGTGAGTGCAGATCAGTACCGCCCGGTGGACTCGGACTCGGACGCTTGGAGTCGGTGGTGTCGTGTGCCGGAAACGGAACAGACGTGTCGTGCGAGCTTGCGTCTGTATATCGTTGCTTGTCGGAGTGTTCGCTGTTATGGTTCATGCCCCGATCGTGCGCACGCCGTATACGAACCAACTCTGCTGCAAGGCAAAAAATAAAAAGAAAAACTGAGAGAACCAACTCTGGCACTTCTCGGGAGAGTGCACGCCCTGTACTTCTCTTCGTCGCCATGCCTAGCAGGTTCTGAGGGGCGACCTCGCCGGGCCGACGCGGCGAGCGGGCGCGGATAGTGGTCCCATTCCTATCCCGTTGTTGCTGTCTCCCCTGGACCGTTCTCCTGCTTTCGCCACGTACGGAACGGTCGCACAACGTGCCGCTTCTGCGCACCGCACGGTACGGTCTGTCGGCCTGTCCTATCCGAGCCATTTTTCCGTCCCCGTTCGTCGCGGGCGACAGACGCGGCGAACCGAGCCGGTCTTATCCGCTTCTGGTCACATGCGCCCGGCTCCATGTCTCCATGCATATCCGATTGGAGCTTTCCGATCAGGCGGTGTGGTCCCCATCGCTAGATTGACACTATGTTACTCCCTCCCGTCGACTAGGCCCGGTTTGCAGTGAAGAAATGCTACCGTATTGGGCCTAAATGGTTGTGCCATGGAAATTGGGCTGGATTAGTAGAGAATCAAACCCGCTAATCTTCATGTTTGCCACGAAATTTTTTCCAGCCCAGCTGATCTGAGCCAGCTAGGCAAGCAGGCAGCCAGCCAGCCCACTTTTGCTGGAAGCGGCCCAAGTATCGCGTCTGATGGAAGGAAACCCGCTCGCTGTCTGACTCAACGGGCGCGGCTCTTCTGTGAACTCCTACGGTACGGTATCAATGGGAGCATGAGAGCAGCGGTCTGTGCGAGACGGCCCCAACGGCCACTGCCGTCGCCGGCGTCGAACGCTAAACCGAAGAAGGCTCCGAGTTCCCTAACCCTAACCCTTCCTCTAAGGGGGTTCAAGCTTCGCCTGCAGAACGGCGCGCCGCTCGCGGCCACGGCGAAGTCCTTCAAGTCGTACGCCGAGACCTGCGCCGCGCTCCTGCGCCTCTGCCGCACAACTGCCGCCGCGGTCTCCCGCAACGCGACGGCTTCTTCAGCCTCGTCCCCTCCGCCGCTCGTCACCGCGCTGCACGCGCACGCGCTCCGCTCCGGGCTCGTCGCGGACAGCTCCGTCGCGTCCAACCTCCTCACAGCCTACGCCGCGTTCGCGCGCACCGCGGACCGCAATCGGGCCTTCGGCGACTGCGTCGCCGCCGGTGCCGCGTCCTTTTTCACGTACGACTTCATGGTGTCGGAGTGCGTCAAGGCCGGGGACATCGCCTCTGCTCGCAGGCTGTTCGATGGAATGCCCGCGAGGAGTGTCGTGTCGTCCACCACCATGATCGACGCGCTCATGAAGCGAGGGTCCGTGAGGGACGCGGTAGAGATATATGAGCAGTGCGCACTTCGCTCCGTGGCCTTATTCACAGCAATGATTTCTGGGTTTGTCCACAATGAGCTCCACAAGGAGGCGCTCCCTGTGTTCTCTGAGATGCTAAGCTGCAGTGTTAGACCTAACGTGATCACACTAATTTGTGTGATTAAGGCGTGCGCTGGTGCAGGGGAATTTGTTCTTGCCATGTGCGTGGTGGGATTGGCGATCAAATGGAACTTGTTTGAGAAGAGTATTGAGGTACGGAATTCTTTGATCACACTGTTTCTTAGAATGGGAGATGCAGCTGCAGCACGCAAGGTGTTTGATGAGATGGAGGTGAGGGATGTTGTCTCATGGACTGCATTACTTGATGTGTATGCTGAATTGGGTGACCTCGACGGAGCTCGACAGGTTCTTGATGCGATGCCTGAGAGGAACGAGGTCTCCTGGGGTACTTTGATTGCAAGGCATGAGCAGAAAGGAGATGCTTCAGAAGCAGTGAGGCTGTACAATCAAATGCTCGCTGATGGCTGTAGGCCAAACATCTCATGTTTTTCTAGTGCGCTTAGTGCTTGTGCTACCCTTCGGGATTTCAGAGAAGGAACAAGGATCCATGCTAATGCGCTGAAAATGGGCTCTAGCACCAATGTGTTCGTTTCCAGCTCTCTCATTGACATGTACTGCAAATGCAAGCAATGCACAGATGCACAAAATATTTTTGCTTCCCTCCCACAAAAGAACATAGTATGCTGGAATTCTCTCATTTCAGGTTATTGCTGGAATGGGAAAATGGTTGAATCTGAGGAGCTCTTCAAGAAGATGCCTGCAAGGAATGCAGCTTCATGGAATGCTATCATTTCTGGTTATGCAGAAAATGGGCAATTTGTTGATGCACTAAAATCGTTCCGTGCAATGTTAGCTTCAGGGCAGTTTCCAGGGAAAATCACCTTCTCAAGTGTACTCCTTGCATGTGCAAATTTATGCTCTTTAGAAATGGGTAAGATGGTCCATGCTAAGATTGCAAAGCTTGGAATTGAGAATAACGTCTTTATGGGGACTGCACTTACTGACATGTATGCCAAGTCAGGTGATTTGGAGAGCTCCAAGAGGGTATTTTATCTAATGCCTGAAAAGAATGATATAACTTGGACTGCCATGATACAGGGCCTTGCAGAAAATGGTTTTGCAGAAGACTCCATTTCGTTATTTGAGGATATGATGACATCTGGAACAAGTCCAAATGAGCATACATTTTTAGCTCTTCTGTTTGCTTGCTCCCACAGTGGCCTGGTGAAGCAAGCCATACATTATTTTGAAACAATGAAGGCACATGGCATACTACCTAAAGAGAAGCACAACACTTGCATGGTTGATGTCCTAGCTCGAGCTGGTCATTTGACAGAGGCAGAAGAACTTCTCATGCAGGTTCCTAGTAAATCAGAAGCAAGTTCATGGTCGGCTCTTTTGAGTGTGTGCAACACTTATAGGAACAAGGAGATTGGTGAGAGGGCAGCAAATAAACTTCATGAGCTGGAGAAGGATAATACAGCAGGCTATGTTCTGCTCTCAAACATGTATGCATCATGTGGAAAATGGAAAGATGCTGCTGCAACGCGGATGCTTATGAAAGGGGCTAGCCTAAAGAAAGACGGTGGGTGGAGCCAGTTGCAGTTAAGGGGACAATGTTGTGCATTTTTTTCTTGGGAAGTGAACCATCCATGGTCCTTGGAAATTTATGAGATCTTGGATTTAGTGATGTGGGAATCAACCACTTGAATTTTTTCTGATGATTGATCACCAATAGAAAGTTTTGGACTTTTTGAAGGAAATTAATTTGACTTCGCAAATGATGATAATCTTAAACCATTGAGTTCCTCAAATAATCAAGACTTTCTGAATATACAGAGTGATAAGAGCATTCTATTGGTAGAGCATTCATGGTGCTTGGAGAGTGGCATTCTGGAGTTACTACAGATGAATCTACTGATTTTAACTGTTGTCATGATGATATGCTTTACTCAGTTTTGAAGCATTTGGCAGCATATGATGGTTCATTGGTTCACACTATTTGATGTAATTAGCTTTGGAGGAACAATATAAGAAATGCAACATTCCCTTTTGGAAAAGTTGAGTTTTTCCTACCACCTTTGCTGGGCAGTCAAGTGAAGATTACAGTGGTGAGGTTCTAGAGTACGTACACACACTGCAACAAGGTTTCATGCTTTAGTCTAAGCATAACTAGCGGCAATGGGCTGGCTTGGTGGGTTCTAGCATTTCAGTTGGATATGATTATTAAAGCTTGCAGATCTTCAAAACTGAACAATGATTTGCCATGAAAATCAGGTGCACACTGTCTTCACCTTATTATGCTGATTTACATATTTCGTTCTGCTCATGAATCAAAGGTATTCCTCTTATGCAAATACTGTTATCCGCTTTTCTTTATTTTTTTTGTTTATGATATAACCAAGCATCCTAACAATAATTCATACACTCTCGGTTAATTTAGTGCATTCAGATTTAAAACAGTAGTCAACGATTCAGTCCGAGGTTATGGATATATTGAAACCATTTCAGTAGCCTATATATGAATGCAATGGGGACAGACTTTCTAAAGTTCTGCAGTAATCTATTTGAGGAAAGGTTTTATGGTTTGCCTATTGGTCTGTATGCTTACTGCATCAACTAGTTTAAGTATTACTGCATCAACTAGTTTAAGTATACTATCCATTATATTTAAGGTTGAAATCAATCATATGTCTTAGGTATCTATCTAAGACGTATGATTGATTTCAACCTTAAATATACGTCTTAGGTACCACCACCGGTGGGGGTGTGTGGTGTTGATGTGTGGGGGGGTATTCAATGATAGCTTGTTCGGAGGAGCCTCATGATCTTGCTTCCTGCTCGGCATTCAAATCTTTTCAGATTACTTAATTTGTCCTAGAAGGTTCTGATACATGCAGCACTAGCTCTGTCCACATGGAATGGTATCTGGAACTGTGCATACCCTTTGATTTCTAAATTGCATTTGGTGTATAAAATCCAGTTGTACACATGCAGAATTTCAACAGTCCTAGGCCGCAAGCAGACACTTACCGAAGGTATATTTATTTGGTCGGTGGCAGGTAATCAATCTGCTGTGATGCGGACTGTGGTGTGTTCTAGCCCGGCTTGATTCGCGGCACCGGCCCAGCCAGTCAGGCCGGACACCTCAGCAGTTCGGCAGGCTACGTCCACGGGCCCGCAATTTCTTCCGAACCTTCGCCACTCTCGCCACTCCACGCCCACGCGTGATCAGCGTCGGCCAAGGCAAAGGGCAAAGCGGTGCGTCCCTGGACGAGGCAGCTCTCAGGTCAGGTTCGTTTGCTAGTTCCTTCCTCCCTCGCTTCCCCTCTCCACTCAACCACTGGAGGCTGCAGCACACCAAATCCAGCTTTACCAACCCCTCTTTTTCGTTCCAGAGTGTATTGATTGCAGTCTGGTTGATCCCGTCGCCGGTACAGCGCCTGGACAAGCTGTGGCCGCCATGGAGCCCCTGGAAATGGCCATAGCCGTCATCTTCAACGCGCTGCTGCTTGTGTTCATGGTGAAGCTCTTCTTCGCCATGTTCCATATGAAGCTCGTGGTGATCGTCTTCTACCTCGTCATCCTCCTCTTCGCCATGGCCTTCTCCGGCCGAGCGCCCTAGCTTTGAGTAGCTCGTAGCAGATGGAAACCTTCCTTTCATCTTTTTTTTTTCCTCTTTAGAATCGATCGGTGGAGTTGTTCAGTGCAGCGCTTCATCTACGTCTTGTGGCAAACCCTGTACCCTCGGGTTTCGGTTCAAGACTAGTACTTTTTTGTTCTCGAAAAATAGTGCATGATCCAAGGCCAAATTGCGTTTACTTGAAGAAACACCATGAGCCCGAGATGCAGATCCCGTGAATTTGTAGTCAATCAAGTGGTTCCCCTAACAATTTTATACTTAATTTTTTTAATTGGATTCATGCTGTCTTTTTGCCATGGTATTTTCTCTGAGGTTTCCTGGATCTTGAGTCATGACAGTGGTGGGGATGAAATCAGATACAGTATTGCTTGCACTCTTTCTACCTTTCCTTCGAGAAACTTGCCACGTTACGAGTTGATAATGCCTTTTTCAAGTTGTAAATAGTGGTTACATATATTGCTTTTGAGTTTTGACCCAAGGTGCTCCAACATACTATATGCTAGACCCTTAAATCTCGCCATGTGGCCTAGTAATTAGAGGCTCCCGGAAATGCTGAAATGGTAGTCTTTCTCGGTGTCACGCTGCAAACATTTGTTAATAAATAAGAAAAGGAAGCACCATCTTGTCGGCCATCCTATCGCCAATGACTCTTTTTGTTGTCTGCGTCGTATTTTGATGCCTGCCTTTCTATCAGCCTTTATACAATTCTTTTGCGCTTTTTTTTATATGCGCGAACATTCTCGTCGTGATGACAGCAAATGCTGATGTTAATATTCGTCACTCAGGTGAATTGTCCTTCAAATTTACACAAACTATGGTTATCATTTAATGGAAAAAGTTAATTTTACTCCCCAAACAAATCACTTTGTCTGTTTAACTCTTTAAACAAAATTTTGGCTTATTTTACTCTTTCAAATTATTAAAATTGGTGCAATCTACCTATTTATGCAATTTTTTTATCTTTGTAGAATTTGAATTTGAAGCTCAAATTTTATACAAAAGTAAATGATAATAGCCTCAACATTAATAAAATATGTTATAATTTGTTTACGATACTATTATATGCATTTTTATATGCAAGTTGTTAAGATTAAACTATAAATACTATTTTAAAAAAATATAATCTAAATTTTTTGAGATAGAAAGTGTCATCTTTTGCCCACATGCAAATTTTGAGCTTCAAATTCACATTGTACAAAGAGAAACGAAAAAGATAAATTGCAATAAGAGTAAAGTACACCAATATAAATAGTTTGAGGGAGTAAAGTGAGTCAAAAATTTTGTTTAAGAGGTTAAATGGACAAAGTGAATTCTTTGGGGGTAAATGAACTTCTTTCTAATTTAAAACCGATGAGGGTAGTACTTACTATCTCTTTGAAGCGGGAATGACTGGTAAAAAAAGAAAATTTGTAAACTCTGAAATGACAAAGTAACTGGGGACGGAGAGAGCAGTATATAAAGAGTTTGCAAAGAGATACTGCTAGCATTTCACTTCGCTATGGAATTTACACTAACATGCTCTGTATTTGTGATGAGATAGCGACTGAATTTCATCAAGCTGAACTTAATTCTGAAAATGAAGAGGAAGAGTTAACAATAGCAGGTCACTGAATACACAAACGTTTCTGCAATCTGAAGAAAAATGGCCTAGTTTCGTCCTTGTCAACTAAAATGGATTTCCTATAGGTAATAGTGTAGCGATATACTCAGTAATTCGGACAAGTTCTTTGGATTTCAGAATTCGAATTCAGATTCAGATAGATGATTTTCCTGCATAATCGTCATATGAAGATCTCAACACAAACAATTTGTTTGAAAGTGATGAAACAAAATTAAAATCAATAATGTTACAGATGGTGGCCACCATTCCGTTTAAACACGAACCTGAAAAGGCTAAAATCAATATCTGTAAGCTCACAAGTAAATGTCGGCAGGCTCATTCTGCCTTGCCCTTGTTGCCGGCCTTCTTGCCCTTGGCGGCGGCGTAGGCAGCACCGTGGAAGTCGAGGAAGAGAGCGAGCAGCGACGCATTGAAGACAGCGTTGAACACCCACCCCGCCATCCCCTCGCACCCGCCGTCGGTGAAGTGTAGCCACAGCATCACCACGGAGGCCGCGAAGCTGAAGAGGAACTGCACGATCTGCAGCTCCGTCACGGCGCGCTTCCATCGCGAAGGCCAGCGCCAGCCGACGCTGCAGGAGAAGTAGTACGCGTACATGACGATGTGCACGCCGGCGTTGGTGGCGAGCGCGATGGGCATGAGCGACTGGCGCGTCGCGAGCCAGAGGTAGCACATCGCGATGACGACGGCGTGGTGGTACACGTGGAGCAGCGTCAGCGGGCGTCGGCCGAGGAGGATGAGCAGCGTGTCGCCGAGCTCGTACACCTTGGAGAGATAGAACACGTGCGCCCAGAAGAAGACGGGGCCCGACGCCTCCGTCGCGCCCCGCGGGAAGCAGAACGGCCACCGCCACTGCGGCGGCGGCGCCGCGGCCGCGGTGGAGAGAACGCACCCTAGGGCCATTGCCGCGGACAGCGCCAGGAGGACCGCGTTGTGGGCCGCGGACGCCGCGCGGA
>BCLH01000419.1:100476-127887 GCA_001602315.1 Zoysia pacifica
GAGGCGGCGGAGGAGGAGCACCGCGGCGAGGTAGCCGCAGATGGCGGCGGCCGCGAATGACGGGGTCGCGCCGGGCGTGCGACCCGGCTGCCAGCGGAACGAGGCCACGGCGGGGTGTTCCACGAGGAACCACCGCGCCTGGCTCAGCAACGCGGTCGCCATTGGGATCGCTCCGGCGGCGCCGACAGGCAGTTGATCTGCTCCCCTGCTCGCGAGCCCTGTGTGCTGTGTGGTGGTTCGTGTGACACGTCTCGCGGGATCGAAGGCGCTGCAGCAGGGCTCGGGCGGTTCAACAGGATAACATAACTGGCCCATCAAGCATCAAAACACAGGATTCATGAGGAAATATACTACTCCAACCTGCGTTAACTTTTAATTTTCTGAATGCGGAAATTAAGAACAAATATACTTTCTCTGTTTTTTAATTAACATCGACGTTGACTTTTAAATTTAACTTTGATTATTCGTCTTATTCAAAGAATTTGCTCGATTGTGTAAAATTTTAAGGTGTGATTCAAATAACTTTAATGCTAAATTAAATTATATCAAAATATATAAAATTTATTATTTTTTAATAAAATGAATAATTAAAATTGAATTTAAAAGTAACGTCGACATTAATTAAATAATAAAGAGAGTAGATAAAAAAAAGTTGTATTAAAAAGAGAAAAAATATATTATACTCCACTAAATAAAAAAAGATGTATTGAGAACAGAAAAAATATATTGAAAACTAAGAGTAACAAATATTTAAAAATAAATTTTAAATAAAAAATAAATAAAAGTAAACAGAGGAAGTAGATACTCCTATGTTAGAAGCACAATACGTGTTTCCACTTCTTTTAACCGGTTGTGGTTATGGTTCGTATTAACCAACAACAACGGCAGCCAAAGCAGCAACAGAAAGATGCTCAAACGAATGGGTCCAGTGCTACTAAAAAGCTTAGGAATTCATCATCTGCCACTGCCAGCGTTCAATTTTAGAGTTGAATTGGAATGTGGTAGGTCTGGCAAATTTAGTACACTCTCCATTTCTAAATTGTTATCACAGTTTACTTTTAATATTATATTTTTAATAAAATAAATAGTTAAATATAATGTTAAAAGTTAACTGTGACAATAATTTAGAAAAGAAGGGAATATTACTTTGATGATGCAAGCTGAACCCTTATGCATCCCCGGACAGTGTTTGTTTGAATGGTATTCAAACTTTTGAGGGTGTATCTAATTTTGGTGCATGAGAGCGTTACAAAGATGTAGCTACAGCTCAATATGATGCATGTCTGGAGTGAAAACGGGTCTAAAAAAATGTAAAAGCTGAATTAAATTAGGATCGAGTCAAATTTTTATTTATTTTTAACTAAAAATTAGTAAGAACCAAATTAATTTGTAAAAAGATCCACGGATCGAACCATTTTTATCACCTCTATGCTACCTTCATTTTAAAATATAAGCTAGGTTTAGATAAGATCAATCTTTTTTTAACTTCTACCAATAATATCTAAAAAATTACTTAATTTTTAATATAAAAATATAATTTTTATGAAAGTTTATTTAATGATGAATCAAAAAATATAATTTTTATATGTTAAAATATTATTAATTATATATTATTAGTAGTCATGATAGAAGTTTGATTTTAACTAAACTTAAAAATGTTTATATTTTGAAACGGAGAGTATAATCTTAAGTCAATTCTTAATGCTCCAGCCAGAAAGCAGTGATTCTCAATTTCAGCAGTCATAAAATCACCCACACGATATCATCATTCATCACCGAGCCAGCCTCTGAAAGAACCTTTCATTCAGGAGCATAGTGATGGAACAGGAGCCAAATTTTCATTTCAACAGAGCACAAATATGACTACATTCGTTAACTGAATTCAACAAACCATAAAACTGCAGCCATTTTTTAGCCTCGGACTCGGAAGTCGGAACATCACCTCTGGGATCTGGCACAGAAGAGGCAGGCCACAATAAGCTCAGAAACAGCAGTCGCAATCGAAGGGGCAGAGGGGCGTGCCACCGGCGCCGGCATTGCCGAACCCGAGCTCCTCAGCGGAGTAAATGGCGAGCCCGTCAGCCGTGCGCCGCCGTGGACGCTTCTGGACCTCGCCGTCTTGCTCCGCGTACAGGCCCCTGTTCTTGCCCTTACTCCCCGGCGTATTCTTGTTCCTCTTTTTCTTGCTACTGCCCTCCTCGGCCTTCTTCCTCTTGCCCCCTTGAATAGCTTCCTCCTCCTCCCGCTGCAGTGGCTTCCGTTTTTTGCTGGCCTTCGCGGCGCTGAATATCTCGCCGATCTCGTCCTTGGCCTTCGGCTTCTTCTCTCCCGCTGCCTATTCCGGCTCCTCGGTGGGCTTCGAGGGCTTGGGCTTCTTGTCGGAGGATACGTTGGAGGTGACAGAGGGGTTGGAATCAGATGATTTCTTCTTATTCTTGGAGTTGGTTGCCATTGGAGAATGCAGCGTGGGAAATTCGCCGCCGCAGCTGGAGGAGCTGGGGAAGGGAGCTAAGCAGAGGAGGGCCGCGCGAACAAGGGTTTAGCATAGGTTCTTCGGGTTCGTTTGGCTGGACCTCCTCACTCCAATTAAAGATGGGCCAGCCCACGGGTTGTACTGACAATAATACGCTTTACCGGCCCAATTATTTATATTTTCTTTTTTTTCAGAGAATTACTACATGCTTTGAGTTAGGTTCATGTCACTGTCCAACAATGGGAGACTCCAATATGGAGGCAATCCTCATAGCTCATATTATGTCAAGATATATTCAAATATGTCCATCCAAAGAAAACAGAATAAAATGATTCAGAAATTCTGAAGTGAGACACAATAGAACATCATGTCATCACATATGCGCAGGTCATGCAACGAGTTTTGTATTTGCAATTTGCCTGGCATCACACATGACAATGAGAACATTGCTCGTTCAATAAACCTTTCCAAGCGGATTCGTCCCTTCATAATGAATATATCAGACAATGTATCGCTTAGGAACATTAAACAGTTGATAATAAAACAAGCAGCAACCACATATGTACAATTGACACGATAAGTTTTGTATTTACATCTTCCAACTTGCTGATTATTCCACCCGGATCATGATATTGGGCGCTTTCATACTCACAATGCTTTCATAATAAATCTGGCAGACATGACGGCACCTTTTCCAGCCACTTTGAGGACATGACGACTCTTGTACAAGCTGCACCCAATCAAAAAGTAATACTGAGAAGAGGAGCCATCATAGCATATTACATAGATCTATAATTGGCCTTTTCTTTTTATAGCAATAGTCATATTGGCAACACTCTAGCATATCACATTAAAGATTGTTGATGACAAAAGTATAATAATAAGAAAGTAAAAGGTTAACAGTCAAATTTCAGAATATTTCGAATTAATATCACTCAGATTCTCCCATATGAACCAGAACTTGAAAACAATGGCAACTCCAAAAACAGAGACAAACTGGAGAATATTTTTGGGTATGGAAAGTGGAAATAGTTGATATTGGATCCACATGTGAAATCAGATGTGAAGAATAGGTACATGAGAACATTACCCTGCCAGTGTAATTCCCCATGTGCCCAAGATATAAATAATTTTTGCAGCCTCCCAAAGAGTTGACCATCCCCAGCGAGCTTTCATGCTATATAATGCCTTTGCAACAGCTGCTTACATGTTAAAATGACAAAATAAAATGAATAAAGATGAGAAATAACCGATAAAGATTAACCATGAAGTTGACATGTACAAACTAAAAGCAAAATTTGTAAGACTGTTTATTTACCATCCAGTCCTTTTATATAGACTTATCTAAATTTGGAGACGCAAAGTATAGCATATGTTAGATCTGAACTGTCATCTAGATAAAGTTCGAACCTAGTTAACATTTCCACTTGTCCTTGACCAAGTACTACCACCTCAAATACAGCAATCTGAAACGGGAAGTCCTCAAAACAGTACTAACAAGTAGAGAGCCTCACTAAAAGGAGTACTGCCTCCTTAAACTGTTGCGCCTACAGTTTGCTTAAGCGATGATGTTTATTTAGGAGGGTATTTTTGCTTAAGCTTAGTAATTTTGATCACTCCTGATAGTTAAAAGATATAAACTCTCAAATATCTTAAAGAATAGGTTTACCAGAGGGGCATCTTTTACCATGCCCTACCCCATAACTTGGACAACTATTTTCAGAGGACAAAATAACTTGAGTGACAACATGAAGAATAGGCTTATAGTCATACCCTTTTGGAGCTCTGCTGGCGTTAACGACTGTAATAGACAAGGCAAAAACCAGTTAGAACAACATAGCAGAGCTAGAGGGCATGTTCATTGATCATTGATAGCTACATTAAAAGGAGGGCATATACCTTAGACTTTGGATCTTCAAGAATGCACCTAGCAACAAAGGTGGCTACACCATCAACTATGTCGTCTTCATTAATTATAACATAATTTTCATCATCAATTCCACTAATTTCCTCCAAATTAGCGTCATCAGTGTTATAAGTGACAAAAACCCATGATCCTTTCTTCCCATTACCCATGTTTTCTCCAATATCCACCTCTGATTAACATTAAAGAACAAAGTGGGAGGGAGTTAGGTTCCTAGTACTTTGCAGACTAGAAAATTAATAATGGTTAAACTTTTGCAACTCTAGCAAGAAAACCTTTCATGTTACCAGAAGATAGTTCAGCATGTAGACATGCTGACTCATCCTGTAATTTCTCAAGATGAGCAAGGAAGCTAACATTGTTCACAGCAGCTAGAAGTCGATTGTACAACTGCAATGCAAAATAACAAACAAAATGAATAGCCATCCATCCCATTCCACAATGCGCGCACGAATTCTGAATTTCAAACATGGAACTTTTGACTACATAATATGAGTGATACTATTAGATTTGTGTTTCAATGTCCATGTATATATGATTAGGGATTTACAATATGTTAGAAGAGGAATTTATGGCCAGAGTATAATTTAAAGAATTTGCCTAGTCAAACCACGGGTTGTCAAATGGGATGAATGGAATATACAACTTAAAACTCAGATAAAAAAGATAATAAGCTGGATAAGGGATACCATTATATCGAAATGAATTTATATGTGGTGATGGTCTATCACTATAGATTATACAGAATCCTAAAGCATGCTTAATCTACCATCATATTAGTAATTCTTGCAGTTGAATTCGAGACACGATAATTTGCATACGCTTCAAATTGCGGATCCACGCGGATAAAGTCAAAAAATATGCAACAGCGTACGACAAAACAGAGGTGAAACGGAGCCAGCTCACGTCGGGAGGGCACTCCTGGGAGACGCAGGGCACGCCGTGGAGCTCGCGGAGTAGAGCGAGGTCGTCGGCGATGCGGGCGCGGAGCATGGCGTTCTCCTCCCGCAGTCGCGCAGCCTCTTCTTCAGCGCACCTTCCGTCGACCCCCGCAGGGGGCGTCGGCGGGGCGTCGTCGCCGGCCGGCTGGTGGCCGGGACGGTGCTCGTAGGCGTAGCGCGCGACCTCGGCGATCTCGACGAGGGTGTGCGCCACCTCTAGGGGGATCTTGTGCGCCGCGGCCAGCGCCATCGCCGCGCCGGCCGATTGATCGGAAGGCTGGTCTCGTTGGGGGAGCGAAGAAGCAATCGGAATTGGGACGAGGCGAACCCTAACAAGGCCGCAATACGCAACCTCGCCGTGGCCGGCGAGTTTTTTTTTTTTTTTTGGGGATTCCGTGTTTCACTCAATCCGTGGGCCCCATATTGCTTTTACGGATTATTATAAACTCCTCTCAATCCGCAACTCTGGTTATCGTAACTTCAATCTCATCCTAATTGACGGAGTACGGGACTAAGCTCAATATGTAACGTACTCCTTCAATTTTAAAATTAATATCGTTGTTGTTAGTAACTTCAATTTTAATTATTTGGTTTATTTAAAAAATTAGTTCAAATATATGTAATTTTAAGTTATAATTTAAATAACTCTAAAAATTAATCAAATTATAACAAAATATATGATTTTTATTAAAAAAATAAATAAGACGAATAGTCAAAATTGATATTAAAAATCAATGACGATATCAATTTAAAAATGAAAAAAGTATTTACACTGTACTCCTTTCATCCCCAAATACTCTCTCTGTTTTTTATTTTCTGACATTCTTACATGAATCAGTAATTTATTTTTAACTCATTTGCTAGTTTGGCTGGTAACAAGCGGTAACATAGAAGTTACTGCCATGTGGACCCGACGCAACTCGTCGGGTAACACGCTTGGAAGCATGCCGTTTTTCAACTTTCACAACGTTGAACTTCCTTTGCACTCAAAAAGAGCACACGCATTGCTATTGATATTTTACTAAACCATTATAGACTACCGAGAAAATTGGCGGCGTTGTCAAACCATTGACTGTTACAGTGACAAGTGGGCCAAACTACTCTATTTTCTGTTGTTTTTCGCCAAGATAACTTTCACAATCCATCGGCAACCCTGCATCCGCATGGCATTTTGGGAGCATAGCGATACACGAATTGTATGATATTCGTCTTGCACGATTAATAAATTGGCATTACAACAGAGACAATGAGCTGCAGGGTTCATCGCATGAACGTGCACCCCCGAACAAGCAGTTCGATGGTTGGATGCTATACAATGCTGCAAGTTAGGGTCGCAACCAAGTATATATAGCCGCAGTCTGCACTCCATTTGCTGTACATTATTTGTACATCATATGCAGCTATGACAAGACTAGGAGCAAAATTAGAGAGGACTAACGAGTCACTACTTGGCACTACGCCGTCAATCATTTACAGTATCGCTCAAATGCTTCTTCGGTACCGAGATTTGGGGAAGCAGATCATTTGCCGTCATTAAGCGCTTTTGGTCCAGACGAATGAGAATCTCAACTGCTTGGCCAGACTAGAGGAATCAATTGCTGCTGATAGGTGTTGGTGTTGTCGGATACACCGAGTTTGATGACGAAAGTAGCCGTGCAGCCTCTTCCAGTTCCTTCACTGTCAAGCCAGATGTGCCCTCCCATGAGGCTAACAAACCTGAAATAGTTTTTTTTTTTTTTCAGATAAGTCATCAAGTTATGGCTTGAATGAATAAGTTATAACTAATGAATCCTAAACCATGATGTAAAAAAAACGTTGACGCTTCATTACTAGAAGCAAGACCATGCGGAAAGAACTATAGGTATGGAGTGATATTAAACTACCTCTTGCAGATGGCAAGGCCAAGACCACTACCACTGAACCCTCGGTCTCCACTTTGAGTGTGAGCAAACTTTGTAAATACATGAGGTAGATCCTGAGGACTAATACCACAGCCCGTATCTTGTACCTGAAACAGAGAATTAACATAGTGTAAGGCAATGAAACCAGAAATGTTATCGTGACTTGACTTATCAAGCTTAGATGGAAGATCTAGTCTAATGCTTTCTCAAATTATTTAAAAAACTTTAATTATTGCAATATAGTTTTATGTCGGCCTTGGGAGCAATTCCATTCAGGCAAATTAAACAAGATACAGTAAGTGACTGAGCCAATAATGTCCCAATGGTATAAAGAAATCATATCTCAAAATTTAATCAATCCAGTTGTCCAACAACAAGTTCACGTTTTAGAAATTTCAAAAGTAATCAAACAAATTAAAAGCTATCCATCAACTTTTGAAACTATTGGAATCCGTTGCTATGCACTATGTGCTATATAGCTCAACAAAAAAAAAATTCACAACAAACGTGTGTCTATGGCAAATAAAGTGCTAGCCATATCCAAGGATAAAACTGACAAGCGGTCAACTATCACTAGTCTTTGTTCAGAACAGCTGTGTATGGATCCATATAGAATTCAAACTAAAAGACTAAGTTGATTATAAAGCAACTAAAGCCCAGTTAAGTTCGATGAATGATGCCATATAATGGATGGATGATCATGACTGGTAATTTGCAGTACACATGCTACCTTTTGAGATTTTTTTCCCAGAAAATTCCTGATATCATACTAAATAACTATAACCTATGTCATAGTGATAGTGGCTCCAAACCCCAAGCTCAAGAGAAATTCAGCTACATATGTGGAGGTATAAACAGAGATTATTGATGTAGCACAAGGAATAAGTAAAGATTTTTTTTTTAATACGGTTGAGAAGAAGCACAATCAGGATTCACGAAAACATGGCAGGTTCATATATCGGAAGTGAGTTTTGAAATCATATACTGGTTGTGACTGACCAGTTTTTGGAAACCTATGCACAATACATGAGTGTTTGAAAGGAAATCATGTTGATCCTTGATTTCTAATTCCAATAGCAGGACCAGGTCCCATAGCCTAGATCAGGATTAAACAATCGCACAAGCCTGCCTAGAATATTTACCTGGACTTTCAAGTAGAAATGGTCATCACTTGCAGCTGGATGAAATTCTGGGGTTCTAAACTCTCTTAGAGAGTCAGCTTTTACAATAGATGCTAGCAGCGTGATGTGCCCCTCCTTTGTAAACTTAACAGCATTGCCAGAGATATTTAGAATAGTTTGCATGAGTCTCTTCTCATCACCAATGGCACATAATGGCAAATCAGGTGACAACATGACAGACACAGACAGTCTCTTGATAGCTGCTATTGGTTTGATGAAACTCATCACCTATAAGAGCATAGGGGAATTTCAATCACATGAACATAAAAGCAGATAATAGACAGCCAGAAAGCTAATGCTACTTTGCTGCATACCTCTTTGAAAACAGCATGAAGATTGAATGCTTTAATCTCCAATTCAAGGCTCCCATCCTCAAGTTTGGAAAGATCCAACACGTCATTAACGAGTGTTGCTAATAGATTGCTGCTTTTTAGTACTGTTTCCACCATCAGACGCTGCTCCGGAGAAAGCTCCGTTTCCAAAAGCAGTGATGAAAGGGCTATAATTGCATTCATTGGTGTTCTCATTTCGTGATTCATAACAGCAAGGAAATCATTGCGAGCACGGATGGCCATCTCAGCGTCTCTTCGAGCTAAATCCAAGGCAACATTCTGCTCCATCAGTAAATCACGTGCTCTCATGGACTCTTCTAGAATAGCCGCATGAGATAGGGCAACTGCAACCTGGAGAAGAAACCAAGAAAAAAGATGAAATAACATCTCTTCATGTAAAACAGTTTTGATAGTTTATTCCATGCTTTTCAGGAAAGAATTGATATCGATAACAAATCAGCCGAACCATTATTTTAGCTTCCTAGATTTGCTTTAGTGTCCTAGGGATAATTTGACTAAATTACAGACGATAGTATTCCAGAAATCACCATTCACTATGTTATACATAGTGATAAAGATTCATGAGTGTATGGTTTTGGAAGCATATAAAATACAGCTTTCTTTCTACAAATAGATCAGCCATAACAACCATACCAAGAGATAGAGCATTAACCTGATCAGCGACGACCTCAACAAGCTCCAGTTCATGCACATGCCATTTCCTTGCACTATCTGATGGAAGTATCAAAACCATAATTGCAAAGCTTTTTGCTGAAAGCTCTGGCCAATCATTTGTTTGGAAATTTGAAAGATGCAAAAGAGGCACTCGCACTGCAGCTACTTCTGGTGGAACGTATCGCCCTGCAAGAGGTCGGATCCGTGCCAATGGAGATGTGTGGGGAATTATAATTGCTCGGTTGCTGCTGAATACTTGATTGACAACAGGAAGATTAATTGGTACAGATGACCCAACAGTAATCTGGTGGCGTAGAGTATGAGAAAGCCGAAGACTCGAACCACTTCGTGATGGCATCCACAAGGCACATTCTTCCAGACCCAAGGTCCTTCCTAACTCAACCAGAGTAGTCTTCAAAATGGTGTGCCTATCAAGTGTGCTTCTTATTTCATGAGTAAGCATCCTAACATGTCTACCAGTCTCCTCCTGCGTCCTTATCAGTCCCATCTCCCTATCAAGCTCTTCAGCTTTATTTTTTAGGAACAACTCCCTCGTCTTCACGCTCAGCAAATCAGGTATGATATGAACAAGCATCAAGGCTGTTGCACAGGACACAACTGCCGTTGAAACCTTGGCTACAGTCATTACGATGGCGACAGTCTTGGTGTGTGTAGTGAAAGTCCACAGGTTTATGAGATGAGTCGCTCCGCAGAGAACTATAAAAGCACCGAACTGGATCAAGACCCATCTGTACGGGAAGAAGGATGACTTCTTCACGAAGTAGATGAGCTCTAACGGGATCGAGAAGTACGCAAGCGCGATAAAGAAGTCCGAGATGTACTGATACTTGACGAGGAGATCATCGGTCGGCCATAGCGGCTCGATGCAGTCGCAGCCGTCCATCCAAAACGCTTCAGTGTAGAGTCAGTAGTAACAACATTTCCTACAGAAGAACATATAGATGAATGAATTTCTAACCTTGCCCTGTTAAGCAAACTGGAAACTATACTAGCAATCGAGAAACAGCATTATAACACTAGTCAAGACAGTACAGAGCAAAATTGCACAAGATGAACCAACGAGCTCCCATTCCCGAGCAGCCGCAGCACCATTCCGGACATCTAAAGCAACGGTTTCATTCAGCACGCTCTCCCAAGCAACAGTACACTTTCCCCACTCCAGCAACGCACGGTAGCCAATCGCTCCCACACCGAGCCCACTAGCTCAGCAATCGGAATCGGGAACGCTCACCGAGCAGCGTGACGGGAAAGCGGTCGGGCCTCCAACGCCTCCGCGCCCTTACCCTAAGCAATCAATCATACACTCCCACAGGCTCGCACCAATCATACCGCGTCTTCTAAATCAACCCAGCGAAAGAAACGACACCCAGATCTAACACGACGACAGGCGAGCAAGAGAGAGAGCTCGTGGGGGCAGTACCTTGATCGGTGGCGGCGTCGATGCGACTCCGCGCAGCCCGCCGAATTGGAGTGGCGGGAGCGAACGCGAGAGGAGAAAGGGAAAGCGTCAAAGCGGCGGCGCTGAAAAGGGAACGAGGGGATGGGGAAGGCAGCCAGATGCACGGACAGGCAAGCCAACCCGCCCGCCCACTCCCACCGCGGCCGGTAGTACCGGCCCAGTGAAGTAGCAGCAGACTTTTTTTTTTTAAGTCTTTACTGCAGCTGTGTATCTATTTTTATACGTATTTTCACACACACCACAATATACATATACACATTTCGCATATAAACACAGACTATAACTCTATTTAAGCAATGAAGACTACATTTTTACAAAAATCACTCAAATTTTTAAAATTTTAATGTTCGACGAGAGCGCCGTCTTCTTTTGTGGCTCTACGCATAACAGGCACTGCAAGTGAGCACCGCGCCGAGCGGCGCTCGACGGCGAGCGGGCTGGAGACACGCCGGAGCTCCTAGCCACTCTGACCGTCGGTCGGTTCTCTAAATAGGAGTAGACTTGAGTGGCTTGCCCGTCTCGTCCTGGGTCTTTCTTTCCCCCCCCCCGCCGGCCGTTTCTCTCTCTCTCTCGCGCGCGCGGTGCTGCCTCTGGCGCCCAGCCGGCGTCCGGGCGGCTCAGGCGGCGAGGGCGGCGGCGTGACAGAGCCGGTGGGTGGATTTCACGAGCGGCGCAGGTGCAGCGGATCTGTCTGCAGATACGGTTCGTAAGGCAGACGTGGTTGACAGCAAGGTTGCAAAGCGGCGATGTCCACGGGGGCTGCACCGGGGATACGGAGGTCCGGCCGGTGTCGGTTGTCCAGTTTGGAGGGTTCGGCACGAGCTTTAAAAAGTCTCGTCAGCCCGTGCTAGTTTATTGACCTCTGCCCGTGACTCTCTTCGAAGTCGTTACAGTAGTAGCTTTACCAAAGGAGCCGTGCTTTCGCTATGAGATTTGTTTGCAGTTCGAAATCATCCTTTTTTTTTCTTCGTACCTCTGAGTACTCCAGACTCTTTTGAATCAGAGAAAAAAATAGAAAATTTTACAAGAATATTCTTAAAACAAAATGTTGATGCAGTTACTGACTGGTATACAGCACGGATGGGGCGGAAACGTATAATATAGTTTAGAAATGATGATGCAATAACCGGTGTACACAGCCCAAACAACAAAATGTGGGAACATATACCTAAGGTAACAGGAAAAAAACCAAGCTGCCATACACGCGCAAGCAGTCTTAACATGACATCTTCCTGATACAAAACACCGATCACTGAGACTAATTTGAAAACAAGCAGCCTATTGTGCCTCCTGCGGTGCAGGTTCGCCACCATCAGTAGCAGCTTCTTCAACTGGCTTGGTTGGGTCCACACTAATCGCATCATTAACGCCCAGGACCTCATCCATCAGCTCGTCTTCCGCGGCTATGTCCTCGTCCACATCCTCATCATCATCATTACCACCCTCATCAGGAATCCGGCGTGTCTTTGGACCATGCTCTGCCCTGTGGGTGTCGAGGTCCTTATCCATTTCTTGCATGTTTGCAGGCGCATTCCCTCTACGAGCATTCCGAGCATTCTGAATCCTCTCTAGCTGCCTCTCAGCGTTGGTAAGATATTGCTCCTCAACTTGCTTCTGAAATTGGGTTAGCTCAGCACTGCGCATTGACTTCCACTCCTCAAATGCCTGCAGTGTAAGGTACATCCAGATTAAGATCTGAGAAACAAGACCAGATAACAGGAAACAAAATATAAATATTAAGCACATCCTTGTATAAAAGGTAGTCCCTGATATTTTGGAAGCATGATTTAAAAAAAAATGACCTATATGAAGAAAATATAGAAGATTACATTGTCCATTTTGAAATGCTTGGTGACATCGAAATACAACTACAATAAAATCTTGCCCACTGTATTTTATGAGTTAACAATACTTGGCAGAAAGATATACTTTATCAAACAAACAATATAATGATAACACAGTGTAAAGCTGTAGAATAGGCACCAAGTAGCTACTTATAATTTGGACCCTGGATATGCAAGGTTCTGGCATGTTGGATAAAACCGAAACTGGGAGAGGTAATTTTGGTGCTGCAGGAGCGGCAGAAGCTGACACATTAGAGATGAGGATTGACAATATGTCAGCCCTGGAATTGAGCATGAACCCAGTTCATCATGAGAGCAGCAAACACATAGATGTGAGGTATGGGATGGCTGGTCAGATTCCTGCTGAGTTCATCAGCACTAAGGACCAACTCGCTGACCTCTTAACGAAGACATCAACAATCAGTAAGATGACACAAGGATTTGGTGGGATTAGGAGCAGCAATGTCAGATAAGCCTTCTGTTACTTTTGTTTTGAGTATTTCCTTCTTCTCTGTCTGAGTCAGTCAGTAGCTTAGAGCCTTAGGGCCTCTTTGTTTGAGCTGGAGCTTTTGAGCTTTTAGAAAAGCTGGCTGGTGGCTAGTTGAAAAGCTAGCTGGTGAAGTAGTGATTGTTGGCTTTTGCAATATATACTTGGCTTTTCTGCACACCAAAAGCCAGAAAAACAGCTCTAGGTGAGCTTTTCAGCTTTTAGTTCATTTCCTCAGAAGCTAGCTTTTCAGTGTTCTAAAAGCCAGTTTTTCAGTGTTCTAAAAAGGATGATTTCAGGCCTGATATAACTCAGCTGGAAAAGCCAGCCTGAAAAGCTGAAACAAACAGGGCCTTAGACAGTTAGCCTTCGATTCCGTCATTTCAGTCAGCTAGAATGGCTGCATGAATTCTGTTAGTAATGGCCGAGAGTCAAGGCCACTATGGTCCGTTTAGTAGGCAACATGGCAAGTGATCAACAACTCACATAATTTTATGCTGGTTTTTAAGCTTTTTCGAAAAAGATTTTCTAGGTTGTGAAACAATCATAAAACTGATATAACATCACACCGTTAACAGCAGTGCTTAGAAAAGCAGAAGTGCTAAAAGCACATTGGTCAACACTTAGCACCCTAGATATTTGTAGTTTTGGCAAATGAACACAAAAAGATAGTTTAAAATAATGAAAACACTGTATTGCCACATAATAAAGAAAATAATGAAATTATTGTTTACCACATAATTATTGGGAAAGTAGGGGGGGTCATGCCTAGATCAAGAGCAGGAAGCAAGGTGGTGAAGCTCCACCTAGCGCCTAGGTGACCACTTTTTTAAACACTGGTTATCACAAACTCATATAAGTTGCAGGTACTTCATGGTGGTTTCCTTTATACCAGTAAATGACCAATTTTTCATGTATTTGTTGACTATCTTAATCAGTTGAAACCGCTTCTCATTCGAAGGAGTGGTATAGAGTTAAAGACAAGGGAAGCATGGAAGTACAAAAGAGGCAAATCGCATATCATCCTAGGTTGTTTATTTTATATCTTTTAGAGTATCAGAGTAAGCAAAAGTAATGAAATTTTTAACTTGCATAGGGTTACCTTTTCCTTGTTCTGCTCAACAATAGCTGGATCATCAATGAGTGGTTTAGTTGGCACGTAGTAAATAGGTGGTTCAGTTTTTGTCCTGATAAACACAAAGGGAGCAAAAAATACGGAGTTACATATGGCACAAATGTTGCGTAACATAATGCGAATACAAACACTTATGGTCATCAAAACATTAAGTCTGCATACAATTAGAATGTATCTTCCCTCAATTTAATTGTCAATATGGACACTTTTGGGCCAGAAATAAAAATAACCTGCAGCATGCAGAAAAATACATTCATCAAAAAAGAAAGCAGAATAGCTACTTTATGATTGAGGATCTAACTCAAACTGAAGAATGATGCAAAGAAGTAAAGTCACCTTAAGAAATTGGACAGCTTTTTATGATGCTCAGTCCACTGAATGTACAACAGCTCCAGCCTCTTCTCTTCTGCCTTAGCAGCTACGCGAGCGCGAAGCATCTAAACAAAGGCATCCAATGATTAAATAACTACAAGGCAACCATGTTGTGACAGATGAATCAATGACTAAAACATTCCATTAATTTTACCACGTCACGTTTACGCTTCTCAACAATTTGCTCCCGCTCCATCTGTCGCAACCTTTCACTTTCCTCACGAACCTTTTGCTCAGCCTGCATTCAATCAATCTTTCAGTATCCATAATATGTTGGGCACAGAGAAAGTAAATGAATTTCATCCTTCCATATGCAGTTATTTTTACAAAATAGCCTTGAAACTACAAAGGAAAATACTGGATTCTTTGATCCTACACTTGATTCATGATCTCTCAATATGTACAGCCAGATTTATATGGTTGAAATATGCACACTGAATTGTTAAGAAAAGGCACCACGATACTCATGAGAAATATAGAGGTCCAACTCTTTCGTGCATGTAATAAAATAAATATTTAGTCGCTATTCCATGCAATTAAGATATTGCTTGTGACCATGAAGTCACAGGTTTGAGGTCCTGGAAATAGCCTCTTGCAGAAATACAAGGAAAGTTTGTGTAAAAAAGACCCAAAATGGCCGGACCCTTCCCTAGAACCTGTGCATGCGAGGGCTATGTGCGCTGGGCTGCCCCAGTTGCTATTCCATGCAACCATGGATTTAAGCAAGAATTTTGACAAATATTTGTAGGATTTTTTTTGGCAATGTGCAGCATGGAAATCCCTAGTAGGTATTGTGAATTATATAGTAAACAAATGCGAGGAGACAGTCGAGAAATCACTCCATGAGCAAAGAACAAAGCAAGGGAAGACAAAAAAGTAGCCAGGCAGGGAAATATATAAAGAGAAAACTAGCGGTACAGTTGAATGAAGATTTCTAACTTGTGCTGGCTGTCATTGTCAGCTCTACATTGAAATATGAAATATATCAATGTTTATTAGAACCTTGAACAATGCACCGCACATATTTCAGATAATTCTGTACATACATTTACATGAAAATTCCAAGCTCATAAACTTTAATGCTTAGAAAAAGTCCAGAGCAAAATAGTACTTATAGAGAACTACTCACTTTACATGGAAATAAGATGGGCATAAAAGAAATAAGTAAAACCTTTCGCTGTGTCTCTGATCTGCGTAGAAAAGCCTCAGAGCTGGAGAGTTTTTTGTTCTCTTGCTGGAATTTCTGCATTGCATGCATGAATAGAATCAAAAGATCAGTTAACTATAATTTTCGCAAGAAAAGAGGCACGTACTCAGAAAATTCTCCAAATGATGGCACATCAAACATTTAAAGATTAAAGCATTATGAAACTCAACCGACTATGCTAGTGGTAGGCTCATACTAAACTCTAACTGTTGTCATTTCTGATTTGCTGGTACAGAAATTAGGTTGATGGGTGACCTTTTTAGCATCAGCATAGTTAAGTGTACCGAACTATGTTCTGTGAGACTGACCCATTTTCTTTTAAAGTCGGGGTGAAAGCCCTGTTTCTAAAAAAAAGGACATCTACATATCACGTTTGATAAGACTCAAGAGATATCACATGGATTAATAACTCACAGAATATGTTCCATAACTCTTTTTCTTGATCAAACTTATAGGAAAGAAATTGCACGTTAAGGGTACAATGTCTCTCATGCCTTCATCACTTCGACTACATTAAGTTAATGCTCGATTTGCTAGCTTATTGAGATGTTCAAGGTCACATTGGCTAAGCCAAAACCATTCTGTAAAGACCTTTTTTCTGGGATAATAAAGATACAAATGAAAAAGAATTACCAGGGTCAATCATACATGAATACGACCTAGAAACTTTAGATGCATCATCATTAATGAGAGGGTTGCTTTACCTCTAATGTACCGACGAGAAGCTGACCCAGCATCCTCCTATTCCTCATTACCAATTTTTCATCCTGACTCTTGGGAAGCTCCCTTGGGGCAGGCTCTGGCAGCGAATTATAATCCTGCAACCGAACAATACCATCATAGCTCCACAAAAGCACCTATAACTCAACAACAAGCAAACCCAGAATATGTTCCCCCTACTCACCACCCTACTCAACATCCGCTGGCTTCCATCCCTCCTAAACCCACCATTGATGGCACTCCTCCTGTCATCGCCTTCAGCGGCACCTGAACCCTCCGCATGCCCCTCGATCTCCACATCCTTTGCTCCTTCCTCCTTATCTTCATCGGCACCAACCTGCGTTCATCACACCAAATAACGCGATACAATTAGGGTTCCGCTGAACAAACCATATACAGATACAAACGGAACAGAGATCCAAAATCGAAGTGCTGTACCTTAACCACGGCTGATAGCAACCGCCGCTTCTGCGGGGGCTGGTCCGATAATTCCGCAGCCTACATCAGAAAAAAAATTGCGGGAAATCGTTACGGCGACGAGGAGATTAGGCTAACGGAAGGAGATGTAGCCGAGAAGCGTACAGGTCTCGCGACGCGGAGCGGGCGAGGCCCTCCGATGCCGGGGCCGGCGGCGCCACGGCGAAGGCCGCGGGGGTCTCGCAGGCGCTCGGTGATCTGCGAGGGGTAGAACACGGGAACAGGTCAGTGAGGATGCAACGGGGACTAGCGGAAGCTTCGAGATGGGTCGTTCGGGGGGGAGAGGGCTCAAAGGTACCTCACGGTGTTGGCGCTGGAGCTCCTGGAGCTCGCGGCGGATGTCCTCAGCCGTCTTCTCCGTCGCGGCGGCCATCGCCGTCAGGGAGGAGGGGGAAGGGTTTAGGTTTGGCCGCGCGGTGATGGGCGGCGGTGTGGCCATGGCCCTACTACTCCTACGTGGGGTTCGCGTCCGCCACGGGCCTTCACCCACGAGTTCCTGTGGCCCTGTGCGCTGCGCTCTGGTCAGGTCGCGGCCCGGCCCGTTTCCCGCGTACTGCCGTGTTTTTGAAGATCGGCTGCTCCTCCCTCCCTCCTCAAATATAACATTTTTTTTAATTAAAGATCAAACGTTATTAATTTTAACTAATAATATTTATAAATTTAAATAATTTTTAATATAAAAAATTACATATTATAAAAGTATATTTCATAAAAAATCTAGCACCATGATTTATAAATGATAAAATATCATTAATTTTATATTATTAATGGTTAAAGTTAAAGAAGTTTGATTTTTTTTAAATCTAAAAATGTTTATATTAAAGGACAGAGGTAGTACTGTACTTTTGATTTCAGAAATTTTCCAACCTTCATTCAAATGGAAATAATAAAATGCAAAATCAACAGTACCAGTGAGAAGACAACGAAATTTTACAGGTCACACTATCACATACTCTCTTTGTTCTTTTTTATAAATTTCATATATTTTTATATAATTTGATTTATCATTAGAGTTATTTAAATTATAATTTAAAATTTTATATATTCGAATAAATTTTTTAAATAAAACAAATAGTCAAAGTTAAATTTAAAAGTCAATAGCGACATCAATTAAAAAACGGAGGGAGTACAATTTGCATATGCTATGTATCATAATCTTCGTCTGGTGAATGGATGGGATTCTTACACCAGTGGCATGAATGCAGAGGTCGTTGCAAATTAGTTTGTCACCGTGCACCACTCTCAAACAACAAAAAGGAAAGAAAACTTCACCGCCATCCAGGCTAGAGCACCAAGTTCTGCACCAGACTAGGCCCAAAAATGCTGCCAGGGAAATGTCACCGCTTGTGAGATCTAAGCTGCTGAATGAACCGATCGATGTAATTCTCATGGAGTTCAGTATCAGCAGCAATCTCTTTCAGCTTCGTGGCATTGGTCACAAAGACGCTCCTGGTTTCTTTGTCCAGCATCACAGCCCGGACCGCGCTTGCGACGCTGTCGCGATCGAACGATCCGTCGCTCTCGACCCTGGGCACCTGCACCCCCCCCCCCCCCCCCCCCCCCCCCCCCCCCCCCCCCCCCCCCCCCCCCCCCCCTTCTTCCCTTCCATGAGCCGCGCGTTCGACCCTTAGTCGCCGTAGATGGGCAGCATGACGAGAGGGTGTCCGTACAGAATCCCCTCGATCGTGGAGTTCCACCCGCAGTGCGTCAGGAACGCGCCGACCGCCCCGTGCGCGAGAATGCTGACCTGAGGAACCCACCCCATGGCCACGAGCCCACGGCCTTGCGTGCGCTCCTCGAAGCCCGGGGGAAGGATGTCCGCGTCGAGGACGCCGCTGGGCTTCCTCAGAGCCCAGAGGAAGCGCGTCCCGGCGAGCTCCAGCCCGAGAGCCAGCTCGTGCACCTGTTCCACGCGCAGCGGCACCTCGCTCCCCAGCGCGACGTACACGACGGAGCTAGCCGGCTGAGCGTCCAGCCAGCGCACGGTTGCGTCTTCTCCGTTCACGCCGCGGCCTCGCCCGCCCGGCGACGGTGGTAGGAGGCCGACTGGGACGACCGGGATGCCGTGGAGCGTAGGCGCGAGCGGTAAGGTCTCGGGTTCCCACTCGATACAGCTCCGAATAGCCGCGAGCGTGCACCTCTGAACTGTCAGGGTGCAGCGCTGGAGCACGGACATCCCCGACGCGCCATGGTTCATGAACATTTTTGCCTTCCTCTCCGACTCGTAACGTGGCTCCGTCGACGACGTTAGCTCCTGCGCGGCGGCCGGCTGTTCACCTGAAGACGCATCGCTCTCCGAGCGCACCGACGAAGCGCTGTTCCACGCAACGATGCCCTTTGCGGCGCCCAGGAGAAGACAAGCGCACGGCACCTAAGGAGAAGCCAACGGATCCGTCTGAGATACGGAACCCAGCCAAGCAGCAAATTAAACGAAGTTGAGAAATCTGCCGAACCTTGTGTTCGACTGCGGCGGCTGCAGCCCAGTGGTGGAAGATGTCGACGATGACCCAGTCAGGCCTCTTGTCCTCGGCGGCGCACGCGGCGCGCAGGAACTCGGCGAAGGGCGCGGCGAGGCCGTCGAAGGCCTTCCAGTGGAGCTCGAACTTCTCGTACGGGACATCGTTGGTGGACTCGGCGCCCTCGGGGAGGCCCTCGACTCGCGGGAACGGCAGCGCCACGAAGTCGAGCAGCGGCGTCGCGTCGGGGCGCACGGGCGGGAGACGCGCGATGTTGCGCGGCGTGGAGACGTACGAGACGTGGTGGCCCCGCGACGCGAGGCGCTCGGCGAGGTCCAGGCACGGGAGCAGGTGGCCGAACGCGAGCCACGGGCAGATCACCACGTTCAGTGGCTTGGTGGTGGAGGAGGAGGAGCCGGAGTCCATGGCGAAGAATGCGTATAATCCTGTGCGGAACTAGAAACACGGCAAGAAAACGATTGGACGATCCCGTTGCTGGGTTTCCGGTTTCAGTCCACAGCCGGTTGCGGGCTGCGGGCGGCAAGGTTGATCGGATAGAGTATTTTACAGTGCTTGGCGGAGGTTTTGACATACTGATCGAGGCGGCCAGTGGCTGCAATTTGGCAAGTTGGCATGGCACGGCGTGATGGAGGGATGGAAGAATCAGACAATGGACAACTTGCATATAATCTATATGATATAGATCTTGATTTCAAGAGAAAACGACTTGCATGGATCGTTGACCTGAACCTGGACACTTGTTATGACTTGTTTTATTATCCGTTGCCTATCTATATTGTTTAGACACTGCATAATGTTGTATTTATTTACGAGACACCACACACACGTACACAATTAAAAATCACTTTTTCTGATAGGAGAGCGAGGAAGTGTGAAATAACTTTACCGCTCATTCTCCCCCCGCCATCCCCTGCTCGCACGTACCAATCCATCGTGGACCGCCACAAAGCCCTAGCCATGTCACCGGTGACGGCTGCCTCAGTGCGATCTCAAGTAAGGGACGATCCATTGGTGATGTACCGTCGATTAATCCCACCTTGCGTCATCGTAGATTATGAGGACGTTTTAGGCCGCGTTTGAAACAGAGAAATTTTTAAATTTGAATTAATTTCTGTGAAATTTTTGTAAATTTTTTATAAAATTTTTGCGTTTCAAATGGCCTTACTGTTTTGCTTCTTGCGCAAATAGTAAATTCCGTGGCAACGCTGTCGTGCCACATCCGTTGTCTTCGCTGCTTTGGGGAGCGAGATGCCACTGACCGCCGGGCAGGCACACGAGATCGCTCTCGGTTTGGAGCTTGTCGGGACACGGTCCGTTTGTAAAAGCGAGGATTTGGAGCGCAGGTGATTGTCGTTTTCTTCGGCGCCGCAAGACCGCGGCACACTAACACACATGACACGTCTTGGCAAGCCCACATACATAGTAAAAAAAATGAACTAATCACGTAAGAAGACGCAACGGTGAAGCTGACATCTTATTGCAGAGTCAACACATTTACAGAGTAGCTGATCAGGAACGGTTGTCTGGTTTTGTGGTGCCGCAGCAGCAGTCAGCTTGACTCCGGCGATGTACGTATCCGAAGGCCCTGCAGGGCCTTGCCGACGCCGCTCCCAAGGGCTTGGCGAGGCCGCTCCTTCGTCCCTCGCCGGCCGCTCAGCACTGGCAAACGGCGCGTCACTGCGCACGCCTACCGCCGCGGCGGGCACGCTACCGCCGCCACGGGGACTCCCCTGTGCGGAGGTTGACGAGCCACGCGGCACGTCCCTGACCTTGCGACACGCGCGCGACGTCGTCCTCCCGTTCCGTCGCCTGAACAGCCGCCGCCGTCACTGCGGACGTGACCCATACACGTATACCCACTTGATTCTTAAATTAATATTGTGCGTTGACTTTTAAAATTAAATTTGATCATTTATTTTATTAAAAAATTTAATAAATATTATATTTTTTATAATTTGATTAATTATCAAAGTTATTTGAATCTCAATTTAAAATTTTATATATTTAAATTATTTTTTAATAAAATAAATGATTAAAGTTGAAATTAAAAATAAATAATGTTATTAATTTAGAAACAAAGAAAGTAAGTACCACTGAAATAAACACCATTGCTTGAGAATTATGCATTGCTAGAAGTTGCAAATGAACGAGAAAGAACAAGGATTATTTTGTAAAAAAGAGGAAAAAACAACATAGGTGGGTCTGGACGTCTTGACACAGTGCACCTCTAACGGTGAAAATGAGCGTGAACTAAAAATTACGAGGATTAGGTCGGATCAAAATTTTACTTATTTTTAATTAAAATTTAGTAAAAATTAAAATAATTTGTGAAAGAATTTATGATCGAAATTTTTTAACACCTAGGCACCTCTGAGGAGTAGTGTGTCTCGATCGACGGTTGCGGTGCACGAGTGGCGCTCGGCGTCCTGGACCTGGATGACCTGGACTCCCTGTGGGCGCGCACCTGGTGGCGCTCCGTGCCACCGCCCAGCACCACCGGGCACCGTGTCATTTTCGCATGCACCACTGCGTCGCAACACGGCAACAGTAGCTGGTGCGGACGATGAGGTCGACGGCCGGGCAACAGAAACAGCTATTTGTGGAAACGCTAATTTAAATTTTATCAAATATTTTATACTTTTTATAATTTAGATGGTTGCATATATATTTAAACTTCCAACAGAAAATATAGCATAAAATTTTAGATGACTAGAAATTAGTTGTATCAGTTTCTAAAGAGGTGCATGAATTAAGCTATCCGCAGGGATGTCTTACTGTGGATGTCCGACTATTTCTTCAAAAAACTCATTTTTCGTGTATTCAGCATTCGATTGAGTATTATTTTTAAAATTTCTTATATTTAGGTACTATTTTTATAATTCATAAATAAAATAGTATTTTTGAAAAAAAATCGGAAAACAATTGATTGATGTATGTTGTCTGTGGAGTTAAAAAAATTTCATGAGTGTTTCATTTTTATATTTGGTCTTTAAATAAAGATCACATGCAGTGACGACATTCGTCTGGTTTTTTATGCTGTGAGCAATCACTGATATGAACGCGAATCGGCCGATTTTATCATCAACCTACCGGAAGCCATTGGATCCTTATCCAACCGCGTGGATCTCCTGCCTCCCTTGCCGCACTCCACCGAAAGAGAACCCACCGCACTGCGGCGACTGCGCTGGCCTGGCCTTTTTCGCACGACATCCCCTGCGGTGCGTGTGCCACGGGCCCACGGCCTCCGCTGTTTCCCCCGCCGTGCCGCATCCTCCGATCTGACTCCAGCCGACGTCTCCGTATCCTCCTCATCCACGTCGCCGGCCGTCGCAGGCGGCACGACCAGCGGCCGCCACCCCACCCACTGAGAGACTAGGCGGCGGGAGGCACTGTGAAGATGATCAGCAGGCAGCTCGTGCTGACCTACCTCTACCTGCTGATCTACGTCTGTCTCTCGTCGGGCGTCATCCTGTTCAACAAAGTAGGGCTCTTCTCCTCCCAATGCGGGGTTTATCGGTGCTTCTGTGTTAGCCGGGGGGGTAGAATGACGGTGAAGCAAGAGAGGATTCCTTGTGTAGTGGTGGGTGGCGTAAGAATCGAGGAAGATGAAGCTGTGTGCCGCTTCAGTGAATTGCTGCCCATTTTGTTCCCAAATCCAGTTGATTTGCGATGTGTTTGCATCCCTGTGCTGATTCCGTGTCCTAAGTCTACTGTAATGTGTGTTACTACGATTTTGGGGTTGGGGGTGGGGTGGGTCTACTTTGACGGAGCATGTTTATTTGTTGTTATTAGTTTGGTGAACGGTCAGTTCATCCGGGCTCCGCGACGGCAGTCACTGTCAGTGATGTCTGGCACAATGTGCCCGGAACCAGCATGCAGAATTGTGTGGTGCAACACGCCGTCAGAAACTTCCGTACAGTTTTGCAAATGTTTACTAGGAGTACTTTGCTTGTGACCTCTCTTTTTTTTGACAATTACTTTGCTTGTCACCTAACGCATTCTATTTTGTGACTGCAGTGGGTCTTGTCTCCAAAGTACTTCAAATTTCCCTTTCCTATTACCCTTACAATGATTCACATGGCGTTTTCTGGAATTGTGACGTTCTTCCTTGTCCGAGTTTTTAAGGTAGGCTCTGTGCAGTCTTCGCCATTAATATGCTATAACCTGTATGCCCTATTGTTCTGTCAAACTTATGTTCATGTTTCAATCAAATGATTCACATCGTGTTATTTATCGTCATGTAATATCTGAACATTAACATTGGTTGAAGTTGTTCATCTGGCAATATTCTTAAGTTTTCTTGGAGCTAACCGGTTTGTCTTGTTGTCATCTGTAATGAAGGTTGTTGCACCAGTCAAAATGACTTTCCATATGTAAGATCATTATCTCCCTATTCCTCGTCATATTTAAGGTCAACTCTTATTTGGCTGCCTACCTTGATGCAGATATGCCACATGTGTAATTCCAATTAGCGCCTTCTTTGCGTCAAGTCTGTGGTAAGTTAAATGTGTGCAATATGGTCTTGATCTTTGATTTCTTTTGTGTATCAATGTGGTCCTTCTTTTTTGTTGCCTACCCCAACTTGCTTGGGACTAAAAGGTTCTCTTGTTGTTGTACAAGATATGTCTATTATTTTCCTTCATCAGGGATGTACAAAATATTGCAAACTTAAATGCATTAAATGGAAAACACCTTAACTAAATTTATTATGGTCTGGTTGATTTCCTTGTCATCATATTGCTGTGCTTCTGGTAATGAGCTTGCGTGCAAATCTTATTGCTGTTTTGATGTTTTTGCTGGGCTTTTCCTTTATGAATCGTTTGCCTGACCTTGTTTAAGAAGCGTATTGCTGTTACAAAGTTTTTGTTGGGCTTGTCTTTTTGCACTGTCAATATGTTTACGGTTGAAATAAACTAGTAGAGTTATTCTCAGTTGTTGATCTGGATGTAGCATCTTTCAATGTATCGGGTTTTATTTGGCTTGGTCTTTTTATTCACTTGATCTGTTAAAGTTTCTGTTCAACAAATGGATGGATTAGTCTATTAGATATAGTAGGTTTATGGTTCTAGAGTTTTGTAAGGCACAAATATAGTAATAAAAAAACACTTACTACTTTGTATGCAGTCTAGATGAAAACTTTGCAATTCACTGCTGACTGCCATACCACAACACAATCTTTGATATGCAATTTGAATCCTTGTACGAACTTTGTTTGCTTGTGGCACTAATATGCGAACTGCTGCTTATTAAGTTCCCATTATTATCACTCATTTTACATGTTGATACATTAGTGCTCTTTATATATATATTTTTAAAGCAGTTACAAAGCACCTTCCCTCGTAAAATATTCATGCATCAATATTGTTTAAAATTTTACAGGTTTGGCAATACGGCGTACTTGTATATTTCTGTTGCCTTCATTCAGATGCTCAAGGCCTTGAGTGCGTTCCCATGCTACTTCTTTTATGTTGTGCTGCAGAGATCCATTCATGAGCTTATACAGTATATATTCCGGAATGGCACTGACTTGAGATACATTGAAATGCAGTGCCTGTAGCAACATTTATAATGGCTGTTATATGCGGCACTGACAAATTGAGATGGGATCTCTTCTTGAACATGGTTTTGGTCAGTGTTGGTGTTGTAGTATCATCATATGGTGAAATTCACTTCAATGTCATTGGAACGCTATACCAAGTTACCGGCATTTTTGCGGAAGCCCTCCGGCTGGTCCTAACACAGGTCCTTCTCCAAAAGAAGGGTTTGACCCTGAATCCTATTACAAGCCTGTATTACATAGCACCTTGCAGGTACCAGAAAATCATTTGATGTTCTAAATGCTGACTTGTTTGCTGCTTCTGCTGAAGACTGTTGAATGATAATATTATATTATAATTTCACTCTCTAGAACATAATTGCAAAAAAAAATCTGTAATATTACAAGAATACCCTTGACTATAATATCCTTACCAATCATACTTGAGATAACTAAATGCTGACTATAGAGCCATGCTGAATATCTTCAGTTCTTTACCTTTAATGCCAGTTGTAGCTCTTTCAGTTCAGTATTGCAGTTTAGAATTGTTAATGAAATTTGTTTTTCAAGTTGAGCTAATCATCCCACCCACATTCAAAAATCCTAGTGTCTTTTACATTCCTACCCTTTTTGGGGGGCTTTCACTCCTTAACTGTATTGTTCTTTTATGCAGTTTCATCTTCCTATTTATTCCTTGGTATTTACTGGAAAAGCCAGAAATGGATGTGGCTCAAATTCAATTCAACTATTCTATATTTCTTCTGAATGCACTTTCTGCATTTGCATTGAACATATCTATATTCCTGGTAATTGGGAGAACTGGAGCTGTCACCATTCGAGCTGCTGGAGTTCTGAAGGACTGGATACTTATTGCCCTTTCAACCATTATCTTTCCTGAATCGATTATCACAAGCCTCAACATAATTGGATATGCTATTGGTAATTATGCATCCTTTTTTTCCTTTCTACAGCAGGTTTAGATTTTTTGTAAAGGTGTGCTTGTTTCTGTTAGATTTCATAATCAGCATCAATTCAATTTGTAGCTCTCTCTGGTGTTGTACTGTACAATTATCTTAAGATGAAAGATGCTAAAGCGAACCAGCTTCCAGCAGATAACAATCCTGATAGAGCTACAAAGGTCAGTAGCAGTTCAAGCTCCTCGTATTTACTGTTTTCTGTATTTAGTTTTCTTGAAAATTGTTAGGTGTTGCCCTTGTTTAATGTTCCTATAACGATGGATCTTCAGTTTATTGCTATTTCAAAAGAGTTAAAAGAGGTAGGATAGTGTTGTTCTATGTTTATTTTCATAACCTAGTTTAGTTTGCTCTTCTCATCTCGCTTAATATGCTAAACTAATAAGCTGCTGCATAACCCTGGTCTGTGGAACACACTACTATTAGGGAAGTTCTAACATTTTGGTATAGCTATACAGGATATGCAAGGTTTTTGACTTGAATTGGTCGGTTTTTTTTCTGCTCCCTTTACTCATTTGTTCTCGTAGCAACTCAAGAGATGCCCTACCTTGGTTCTTCTCTGCTCTATCAAACCTCCGCCAACTAGAATCTTAGTATCAGACATATATGATGTCCAGTTTTATCCACCTAGGCATATGATGTCCAGTTTTATCCACCTAGGCAGAACTATTATATACTAGAGAGAGTACACGGCTCTAATTTTTTACATTTTCACTTGTTTCCTGTCCATGTCATCAGTCATCACAAATCACCTTAAAGCCTATGAAATGCCGTTTCATGGTTTTGGACTCTCTGTTTGGCATTTTCACTGTTATGAATACAACAATTTTCTGGACTTGAAGGTCATTAAACCTTCAAGTTCTGATGCTTACACTTGGTTGCTGAAGTTTCCTATCCATCTGCAGGACAAGAAGGTCTTGAATATTTACAGGCCTGATAGTTCCATGGATAGCAATGATGAGGCTGTCATCGGAGGCATGGCATCAGAAGCTTCAGCAGCTGATGAGGACGCCCCTTTGATTCCATCTGCACGCCTTTCCTATGTTACACGGACCCAAGCAGGCAGCCTGAGTAACAGATGACCATCGGTTGCCTGTTTTTATAGAATTGACCGTCATATGGTTTTTGTCCCAGGGAAATTGAAAGAGGACATACGCTGATACACGTGTTTAAAAGGCTGTTCAAGGAAGAGTAGTGTTTCAGCGCCTCGTCTCATACTATGTGACTTGGATATCCTCTCGCTGTACCTTGACGTATAATTTTTTTTGTGTGTGT
>BCLH01000419.1:136295-150945 GCA_001602315.1 Zoysia pacifica
GGTGACAGCTTGGGATGGAGGAGGAGAGAGAAAAAACCTAAGCACTTATACCATGTTAGGAAATGAACTCTCGTATTCCATTGAACACCCCAAATGGGATATGTACAAGGTACAATACAATATTCAAAAAGGACCCCAGCTAGATATCTAACAAGTAGGACCCTCTTCGTCTCTACTACTTATCTCTACCACTCAATTCATTCCTTTTCAAGTAATGTACGAGCTAGCAGTGTGTTTATCTTCAAAAATAGGCTTGTAGTTTGACCTTGTCAGCCGGAATGTCGCCATGACTCAGGCCCGTACAATGCCATGCTCTAGCTGCATTCTGTTGTCCATGGTCTTTAGCTTCAGAAATTAGTTTACATGTATAAAACGGTAAAACCCAAAGATACCTGCTGACACCACTTAGCTACAGATATAACACTCCTCTCCTTGCTGCATTTATCTATTTGTAATTTGTAATTTTGTATTTTATAGCTTCTGTATTCCCCTTTCATAGCCTCCTAGGTCTCAAACATTTTTTGTTCGTAGGTGAATCAAGTATCATATTTCTGTCAAGATGTCCGATGGCCAAGAAACTGACAAGAATATTGAAATTTGGAAGATTAAAAAGTTGATCAAAGCACTGGAGTCTGCTAGAGGCAATGGTACAAGCATGATATCTCTTATTATGCCTCCACGTGATCAAATTTCACGTGTGGCTAAGATGTTGGGTGATGAATATGGTACTGCTTCAAACATCAAGAGTAGAGTCAATCGACAATCTGTTTTGGCTGCCATCACCTCAGCTCAGCAGAGATTGAAGCTGTATAACAAGGTTCCTCCAAATGGATTGGTTCTCTATACTGGAACAATTGTTACTGAAGATGGTAAGGAGAAGAAAGTTACAATTGATTTCGAGCCATTCAAGCCTATTAATGCATCCTTGTACCTTTGTGACAACAAGTTCCATACTGAAGCTTTGAATGAGCTCTTGGAATCTGACGACAAGTTTGGCTTCATTGTTATGGATGGTAATGGAACCCTTTTCGGTACACTGAGCGGCAATACTCGTGAAGTACTTCACAAGTTCACCGTGGATCTTCCAAAGAAGCATGGAAGAGGAGGGCAGTCTGCTTTGCGTTTTGCTCGGCTCCGGATGGAAAAACGTCATAATTATGTCCGAAAGACAGCTGAACTTGCTACTCAGTTCTTCATCAACCCAGCTACCAGTCAGCCTAATGTTGCTGGACTTATATTGGCTGGTTCTGCTGATTTTAAAACAGAACTGAGCCAATCTGACATGTTTGATCAGCGCCTGCAGGTCAAAATCCTTAATGTTGTTGATGTCTCATATGGTGGTGAAAATGGTTTCAATCAGGCCATTGAATTATCAGCTGAAATTCTAGCAAATGTGAAGTTCATACAGGAGAAAAAGTTGATTGGGAAGTACTTTGAAGAAATCAGTCAGGATACTGGGAAATATGTCTTTGGTGTTGATGACACACTAAAAGCTCTAGAGATGGGTGCTGTGGAGACATTGATAGTCTGGGAAAACCTTGATGTCAACAGGTACGTGCTTAAGAACAGTGCAACTGGTGAGACTATCATAAAACATCTGAACAAAGAGCAAGAAGCTGACCAGAGCAATTTCCGTGATCCATCTACCAATGCTGAGTTGGAAGTTCAAGATAAAACCTCGCTTTTGGAATGGTTTGCTAATGAGTACAAAAAGTTTGGGTGCACGCTTGAGTTTGTTACAAACAAGTCTCAGGAGGGCTCGCAGTTCTGTAGAGGATTTGGTGGCATCGGTGGCATCCTGCGCTATCAACTGGATATTCGTTCTTTTGATGAGCTTTCTGATGATGAGGGTGTTTATGAAGACTCCGATTAAGCAAACTACTGCTCGGATGCCTATGATGGATGTGGATGGATGCACTTGCTGCAAGTTCTAAATTTCATTCGATATTTTTGTTGGGACTTGAGAGTCCTCGAATGATGTGTGTTATTTGTGTGCAGCATTTTGCAACCTTCACAACAAATCAGTATGCTTTTCCTTTTCCAGATACAGACAGATTGGTGCAAATTACTTTCATACTGTCTGACTTAAGAAATGTTGCAATCACAGTACCAAGTTTTTCAAGATGTTATCTTCATTGTCAAATTCGTCGTAGCAATCTGTTTACCTATCCTATTCTCTCGTTCTGTTGACCATAAGTGTTAAGGTCTGATTAGACTGATTTCATCAAATACTTGAGTGCTAATATATTCCTCAAAGGTATTATTCTGATTGGGATATGCTTATTTTCCCCATTTGAAGATCCGGATCTGAAAAATCATTGATTGATTCCCAGGTAACTCTGATCGATTCAGCAGTGCCTGTCACGCAGCAAGATCCAATTGGACCAGACAGTTTTTTATTCATTTATCATAACGATCCTTTAAATTTTATATAAAAAAGTATGAATTCGAATTGGACCCTCCGAGATGCTCGGAGCAGAAGAGGTTGTCGTGGCCCGGGTTCCCGAACACCAGCACCGGTTTGCGCCGCGATACGAGCACAGGCTGCACAGCACCTCGAACACTTCGTCGCCGTGCACGGCTGGCAGCGTCAGGTGCGCCGCCGTGCCGCTGGAGATGTTGGCGCGTTGGGACCACACGGGGTGGCTGTAGTTGTTCTCGCTGAAGCCGTAGCAGAGTAGCTGCACGTTGCCGTCGGCAAGGTTCAACTTGCCGACCTCCTGCTCGTTGCAAACCATGATGACTCGATGAGCCGCCGCGCGCCGTGGGGCACGAAGGGTGTCGAGTGGTGGCGGCACTGGTAGCGGGACCGGGACACGAAGCTGAGCACCACCGCAGCGGCCATCGTGGCGACGAACTTGCCGGGCCACGGGGTCATGGCGATGGCGATGCGGCGGCGGTGGCGCACGAACGGAGCTCAGGATCATGGGGGCGGAGATGTACGGGTGTGGTCGAGCTTGGCATGGAAAATGGAGGGCGATTTGTTCATGCATGTTTCATGCTAGAAGGGATATTGCCCACGGCAAACTTAGACAGCGAATTGTGCAATGGCTAATTTGGGGATATTTTGAGCAGCCTAACAGATTTGTCCATATGAATTAATTAATTTCTTTTAAACTTAATTATTGTACCCCTATCAACGAATGGGTAAAACAAGAATACTGAATATTATTCCTCGAAGCCTTCAACATGCTCAATCAATAACATTCTGCAAATAACATGGGAATCACAATGAACTGGAGCGTTTCTCATAGTTTATTTGTCAGTTTCATAGCCTAGAAAAAAGCTCGCACTGAATAATTTGCATCCAATCACTCGGCAAACTGAAGAACAGAACCAAACGGCCAGTTCAGGTTTGATCTCAGTGCCTCTGCAGCAGGTCTCTGAACCAGTAGGCCGACGCCTTCGGGTGTCTTTCGAGGGTGTTGAAATCAACATAGACAATACCGAACTTGGACGTGTAGCCTGACAGCCACTCAAAGTTGTCCAGGAGCGACCACGCGAAGTAGCCAGCCACATTTGCGCCCTGATCGATGGCCTTTTTCAGCTCCCTGACGTAGCTTCTGTAGAACCGCACCCTTGTGACATCGCGCAAGTACTGGTCGCGGGTGAGATTTCCTGGTTCATCCATTCCTGGGAACGACAAGATTGGTATGTTCATCCCTTGATACACAACACATCACTGAAAGTGTGGATTCAAAGGATTTGTGGTTGTATTGCGTACCGTTCTCAGTTATGTAGACTGTTGGATTTCCATACTTCTGCTTGAGGTAGTTTACACACCCGTACATTCCCCAGGGAACGATGTAAAGCCAGTTAGAGTTCGCCTACAAATTCATGCATGCATCAGTTTGAGCATGTTACTTTTCAATCTGTCCGTACTGATATAAATACCTAGTTATTTTTGTTTTAAAAAAAGGATAAAGCAATTGCATACCTGTGGTCCAATTGGTTTTCCATTTCGTGCATCTGCAAAATTCAGGCAATGACCATTTGAGTGAAGATATCTGAAGTAAAGCCATTTGAGTGCGGAGTTTAGGAAAGAAACTTACAAACATATGTAACCTGCCAATCATTTGAGTAGCTAGTCGGGGTCTGCTGCAGCAGCTGCTGGCCCTTCATGTAACTAGCTGTGTATTGATTGATTCCAATATAGTCTGCTGAGCCCTTAACCAATCTAGCTTGCTCAGGAGTGAACTTGGGAAGCCTCTCTTTCACAAGATCTTGCATTATCTGTGGGTAATGTCCATTTATCAATGGATCGACAAACCTATATGAAATACAATTTCAGATGATATTAGCACTTCTAGTTTTCTTTGTTCAAACTATTTTTTTGAAAGAAGATACTCATATTGCTTACCAACCAATGTGGAAGTCCCTGGCTCTTTGAGCAGCGGCTTGGTCTTCATTTGAGTTTGTAAGAGGTTCATACCAATTGAAGTCCAGGACTATTCCAACCTTTCCTTTTTGAGCAGCCTACAGTTTGAAATAAAGTAATGAGAATTGACAATCGTACATATTCTACAAACTGGACTGGTTTATACATACATTACATGAATTGTTTTACATGTCACATTGACAGGAATAAATTTGTCCAGTGCAGCACTGTAAGGGTCATTTTTCAGGGAAGTTATGAAATTCTTAAGTAGAACATACCTGATACTTGGTGCGGTATCTAGCAACTGCAGCAGCATGTGACAAGAGAAAATTATGAGCCACAATATAAGGTTCTGTTGCCGAGTTCCCACCAGCCGCACATTTTGTGCATCTTTGAGGAGGATTTGACCCTACGTCATAACCAAGTAGTGTCACTATCCTTGGCTCATTGAATGTAAACCAGTGCTTTACACGGTCGCCGAAGGTTTTAAAACAGAAGTCACTGTAATCTGCAAACAAATCCCTGCAAAAAAAGGTTTTATAGGTATACTCATAAATACATTATTTCTCTCTCCATAACTTGTGTCCTCAGAATATGCCATATTATATTGATCTGAAGTACTAAAAAAAATCTGTTTGCTAGGCGAATTAATAATGAAAGTGCTATATTGTGTAATCATCTTGAAAACAAAGGAACACTTTGATGTTCATATTTTAAAGGGTAGGATTCACATTTTTTAAAGATTTATTAAAGGTCTCTTTGTTTCTTCTTCAACAATATGCAGAACATGGTGTCTTTGTATTTGCATGATGAAGTGTATTGACCATTATAGCGTGACGCTCGTGGTACTCCACACCTAAATGAATCTCAAGACATGAACATATATACATTAATTTACTTTTAGAGTGACTTACGCCATCTTTGCGTTTAGCCAACCTCCATATTTCTTCTCCAGTGCAAGAGGAAGATCATAGTGGTAAAGATTGACATATGGAGTAATGCCTGCTCAGTTTTCAAGGAGATATCCAGACATGAGTACACTCAGATTAAAAAAAAGAAGTATCAAAAGTATGCTTTTGCTACTCCATACCTTTCTGAAGCAGATAGTTTATCAAATTGTTGTAATAGGCTACACCTTCTTGATTGACTTTCCCCTCACCATCTGCACAAACCAAACATCCATCAGCGGGGAGAAACTTGTGCTCACGTACTACCATGCTACAAATACAAATAAATCAGTTGTATACCTGGGAAGATCCTGGACCACGAGATTGAAAACCGGTAGGCATCAAAATTCAAACCTTTCATGAGATTGACATCTTCCTGTAGAAGTAAAAGGAAAAAAAAGATAGGATAGGGTCAACAAACGTTCTTTTACTTCAGATTTCATCTGCATAAAAAACCTAAACGTTGATATATTTACTTCACGTAAGCATATTACCTTGTAGCGATGATATTGGTCCACTGCAACGTCTCCATTTTGATTTCCAGCAACATTTCCTGTTCATCACAGTGAAACAGAGAATGTTAATATGCAGGAATTCATATGTTTGGCCACGTATCAACGAATCATTCCTGACTCTAGACGGCTCAAGTTTATACGGGAATAAAATTTGAAGATTTTTTTTAAGCATAAAAATTCTTAGATCTTGATCAATGCTTAACATTCTATTCCTATTTGGTACATAATTATTACACTACCATCATACATCTTGTCTTCCCACACTCATTAATCAGATAATCAAGTACGAAAATCTGCAATAAAAGTCGCTACTTGAGCTCACGCGTAGTCACAATTACCCGCATCCTCACTGTTCCCAGAAGTAAGCGCTAAGCACACGCTCGTGCATCGGATTCAGACTCTCGCACAAGTCGAAGCAGAGAGGCTATAGCATGCGAGGTAAAAAACACGGGGGCAAGCAAGAGCGGATCAGCAGAGTGCCGTACCTGGGGTGTGCGCGAATGCGTCCCAGATGGACGGTCCGCGGCCGCCGGAGGCCGCCGCGCCCTCGACCTGGTACGCCGACGTGGCCGTCCCGAAGATGAACCCCTTCGGGAACGACGCCCGGCTCAGCCCGCCCAGCCAGTTCTTGGCGCCTCCCGCCGCGGCGCCGGCGCCGAGCACCCCGGCGCACGCGACCACCATCGCTGCCAGCAGCACCGCGCCCCGAACAGCAGCCATCTCGCTCGCTCGCTCGCCGCGCGCGGCGGCCGCAGTGGCAGCTCACAGCAACCAGTCGCTCGCTCAACCGGACGCCGCTCCTCACACCCTCACCGTCGCCTGCCCGCACAGTCCGTCAGTGCTGCGAGTGCTAGGAGACAGTACCCAACGTGTCGTATTTATTCGTCAGCTCGCCTCATCAGTCATCAAGGGGGCGTCGGAGGAGTGGAGCTAATGATGATGGATCGGGGCATCTTTGTGACGGTGACGCGGGCGCTGCGCGCGCTCGAGTTTCGACGGTATCCGGCGGCGTTGGGGCCGACACGGCTGGCTGGTCATTAACGTTAGCCTGCGTGGTCAGCGGAAGTGACGAGGACTTTTTGCCTGTTTGAGAGGGAGGCGTTTGCCGGGCGCCGGAAAATGGTGCGCGGTGCACGACGCCTGTCGGATCTCGTCCTCGGAGGTAGTTGGCGCCATCTTATTTTTGTGGTCATCGGGGCACGTGGAGGGCTGGCTGGCCACGGCGCCAAATATCTGGCGGTGCAAGCCTCGGCTGTTGCCGATCCAGTGATGTCCTTGCAGAAACCGCGGGAATCTGAGGCTTTTTCACTGCTCGGGAATGGGCGTTTCCTTGTACCGGAGTACTGAGCCTGCTGGCTTCGCGTACTCGTGTCCTGCCACCTTCAGCTGGGAAGCATGAGTTATCGTAGTTCTTTCTCTCACATGAACCGACCGATACAGATCACATTATCAATTCACGAAGCAACTTCAGCTGCATGTGTGCAAGGATTATCATTTATCAACCGAGCTAGGGACTGATCTGTAGTCTGTACTGCTACCTTCCATGTAAGCTGCGCTGGCATCCCGCAACAGGGAGAACATGCCCAATTGCCCATGTGAGATGCCATCTGGGTCACCATATTTTCAGCTCGCCCCAGATCCATCGCCCCCTCCCTCCCCCGTTCGGATCGGAAGTCGTCTTCTCGCTACCGCGACGTGCAGTCTCCCTCACATGACGGTCCAGACCCGTGCACAGTCGCGAGTCGGGACATGCGCGAGCCGGCGCGCGCGACAAAACAACGCATGGATCGCTACCATATCGGACGCCTTCATGTGTCGTTTGATGAGCGTGTCCACTCCAGATCGACGTAGACGATGCACGGTAGGGGGTCGGTAGGGGGTCGGTAGGGGGCGGACCCCCCCCCTACCGACCCATGCGGCAACGAGCCACCGCTGCCACAGCGATCTGATCTGATCCCGGAACCGCACCGTTGTATGGATCGTCACGCAAATACTGCGCATGGATCAGGTTTCTAGGTTGGTCCATCCCTGGTAACATGAAATGGAGATTTTTTTTATTGCAACATGAAATGGAGATTGATATGAGTATTCGTAGTAATATGGAAAAGAGGTTGTTCCATCCCTTTAATATGTAGTTCCTCCCTCTTTATTTTTTGACATTTAGTATAAATCTGCAGTAACTAATATCAGCAAAATAAAATCAGAGGGAGTAAAATATTTAACACACATTATATGTACCGATTATCGTTCTTAGATATGACGAGTGTAGGATCTCCATACTTTTGCTTGAGACAATTTATACATCCGTACATCCCAGTGGGAATGATGTAAAGCCGATTAGAATTGGCCTACATTTTTACGAATTATTAGTTAGCAAGAATCTAATGGGAATAATCCGGCTGGCTGCACTCATAGCACAGTGAACCACCCGGAGGCTCGCTCTCATCCTTTCGATCTTTATCCTATGGAAGATCACGGTGCAACGCTGCAACGAGCGGCTTCGACACAGGCTGTTACTCCCTCCGATTTTAAATTATTCACACAGTTAATTTTTAACATCAATCTAACTATTTATTTTATTAAAAAATTTATTCAAATGTGTAAAATTTTATTACTATTTGATTTATTATTAGTGAAATTTAAATCACAACTAGTAATTTTACACAATTTTACACATTAGAACAAATTTTTTAAATAAAACGAATAATCAAAGTTGATGTTAAATTAACGATATCAATAATTTAAAACCGAATAGAGTATTAAAGTGATGTGAAACTGAAGAGAGTATTAAATTGATGTGATCATTAACTTATAAAATCAACTTTAACCATTTATTTTATTCAATTTTTTTTATAAATATCACATATTTTGTTATAATTTGATTCATTATTAGAGTTATTTAAATTACAACTTCAAATTTTTACATATTTAAATAAAATTTTTGAATAAAATAAATAATCAAGATTGATATTAAAAGTTAATAACACGAGTAGCAGTGAGCAGGGCACTTTGCAACACCACGAGCTCCAAGCAGAGCACAACCATGGCCGCAGAGTATCAAGGCAGGCAGGATGGACGGCGGGGATCGCCGGCACGCAACCCCATGTTCCGGCTAGCCGGCGTGCTCCACTCCCGCGGCTTCGCGATCACCGTCTTCCATACCCGCTTCAACGCCCCGGACCCGTCGCGCCATCCCAGACGGCATGCCTAGCCCCGCGCCGGACGCCATCGAGAACGAGATCGCGCATATCGTCGCCCTCGGCGGCGCGTGCGAGCCGGCCTTCCGTGACCGCCTCTCCGGCGTCCTGGTGGAGTACTCAAGGGACGCCATCGCGTGCCTAGCCGCCGATGCACACCTGCTGCCGATGGTCGAGGTGGCCAATCGGTTCGGGCTGCGTACACTGGCGCTGCGCACCGGCAGCGCCGCCTGTTTCGCTGGTTTCCTCACCTTCCCGGTGTTCTGCGAGAAAGGATACGTCCCCATGCAAAATGGTTTGTCCCAGTGTCCAGTAATATCCATATAGTACATGAATCAAGCTGAAACTTTCATGCTACGATTTGCTTCCAACTTTCTCCTTACGGTTTGTATGTTCATCTGATTCACGTGCCACTCCCTTCTAGATGTTCCACTTACTAGTTCTAGATGGTTGCGTACCATATTGCAAAGTGAACAGCCTGAATGGCAACTGTACTCGTAGTAACAAAATCTTTTAATTGTAACTTGCTTGTGCAGCTAAAGACTATAGTACTGTGCGTTGCAATATGTTAAGCAACTCCTATGCAATGTACAAAAGTTATTCGATTACTACCAGAGTAATTATCACCCTACATCTTTCTGTACAGGCAGAGGGCCGGATCACTTGGCAAAACTTACGGGAGTATGTTGATCTCAACCATCTTCTATCCGACTCTTCCAGATGTGGCCATCTTCTTAAACCTTAAGCCGTTCCCCAGGGTACAAAGCAGCAGGCTTTCCTTTGTCCATGTTCTTAGCACTGGAGTCCTCGCTCGGAACTGATTTTCCAGAATGCGATGTTATAAAAGAAGTGGAGCTCCTCTCCTTGCTTCTCCTGCAGAAGTGCGGTGTAATTTGTTGTGTTAGACGACGGTCTACAAATTTTACTTCAAAATCGGGTTCAGACCTCAGATGGACTATGAAGAACACTGCGCCGAAAAGTGTAATTCCTCCAGCAACTGACTTGAGCACCCCTTTCCCTGATTTAGGAGCAGCATCTTTATCCTTGTGAGGAGAGATGCTACTCTTAGTTATATCTTCTGGATTGTGCAACGATTTGTCTCCAGCATGATCCTCAGTGCTGAATTCAGGCGTTAGCTCTCCACTTGTGCCATCAGTTGCCGTCCAGGTAACAGGGATTGTGTTCTTCGTCTCAGGCTCTGTGTTATTCGACAGGTCTTCAGAAACCATCGGCAGTGTACAATCTGTATCATGTCTAGGGGTCAATCCTGATCTCCAGTCTGACAAGTCATCATTTAATCCATATCTGGGTTCTTCGCAACTTGAACACACAGATTCCCTATCACAGGTGAGAGCATCGCAGTGTGGATCGAACACAGATTCCATATCACAGGTGCGAGCATCACCTTGTGGATCGAGGATGTCAATGTCCTTTTGGGGGTCAGCAATTCTGTTATTTGGATTATCACCCAATATTTCCACGTTTCTTGCAACAGAATGATCTACAGGCTTGACATGCCCACTATGAATCATTTCTGAAACTGCGACAGGAGCTTCCAACTCCAAATCATTCTTGCCACTGTCAAACGCCGAATGACTGCTTATGGAGTCTGACTCTTCTGAGCTTAAGGAACATTTAGCCGTTCTAGTTCTTGAGCATTGATCAGTTGCAGACTGAGCCAAACAGCAGGATTCTTTACTCTGAAGTAAAGGAGATGAATCTACAGAATCGGTACAGCCAAGGTTAAGTGATCCCACTGATTCAGCTAGAGACTTTTCTTCATGTGTGTCAGGACCACTTTCTCTGCACCCTTGTTTTCCTTCCTCCTTGGTGGCATCATTTAATTGAGAAAGTATGTCTGCAAAATTATCTTCCTCAACTGAGTTCTCAGGTTGCAGAACAGATAGTCTGCTTTCTGCTTCATCGGAGTCATAATTCGTGTCTCCGTTATGGTCATACTGCCCATCAAATATTATCTGCAGAAAATAGCGATCAAATGAATAAATAATAAAGAAAGTGCAGAATCATTCAGTGAAACATAATAGACAGCCAACACTTTCCGGGATCTTGCCTGCTGTTGTAATGCCTTATAATTGTCACGCGGACTGTATCCACTTGAACTGGATGAACTGTATTGCGGTTGCTCCAGAGTTCTACGAATACCTCCCACAATATAGTTGGGCATGGATACTGTGTAGGTGACTATATCAAAATCAGGCACCTACCAGCAAAGAGCAAAAATTTGTAAATTAAAGCTACAGTTGTAGTTACAGTCAATGAAACAAATCATTCCAATATATTTTACATTGTAATATAGGACTTACATTTAGGTGCATCATATGGGACCTTTTGGATACAGAACGTATGCATATACAGACCTTCCGAACATTCCTTTTCTCAACCACATCTGAAGGGGTGAATAGATCAATTCCAGCTAGCCCGAGAATTTGACATATCTAGAAAAAAAAAATAGAAAAAAAAAATGAGATATCAAGCCGGAGTGCCGGACATTCTGAAGAAAAGGAATATCAGGAAACTGAAATATTAATCTAGAAGCTCAGGGTGCTGATTAACGGGGACAATAAACTTGAACACTCCTGCTTATCTAAACGAGTAAACTTCCATACAGGGGTGATGCTGTGTTGTGACAGCTCAATCTCAGTCCAGACTAGTTGGAATAGCAGATGTAACACTGTATTTGGGGCATTTGCTGTCCAAAAATTGACAGAACAGATCAAGAATCACAGATAATTTGCACTGGTGGATTCTCAAGAAATAAGAGTGCTTCAAAGGCAAAGATGACATACATCATGCTGTCTATTTGCAATGGAAATCATGCTTGAAACATTTCATTCAAGGATCAAATTTTGCTTTCAGTGATATTTTCAGCTCAATTTTATTAAAAGGTTCGCATTTATTAAAATTAGCCCAGTTTGAGTTAAAATCAAAGGCATGTTTTGTTCAGAAAGATAGTAATACAACTAAGCTGTAAGAGGATAAACATGCAATGATCCATATCTAACCTTTAAAAAGGAGTCAACTTTTGAATAGGGCATGTATTTTCCACTGCTTTTGCCAAAGGATAGTCTCTCAAATATATACACTTTTGATTGCTTTAGTTGTTCTCTATTCTTTTTCAGTAATCGTTTCCATAATACTTTGGAAACTTGAAACCTGCAAGCATCAAAGAAAAAATGAGAGGAATATATGCCGTGATATCATCGAGAGACGAGCAATTAAACAATGTAAGGACACAAGCATATGGTCGTCACGTAACTAAAAGGGAGCCAAATGAACAATACAGTTCAGCTGCTGAGGTGGTGCCTGTGATAAATAGAGCAGTCCAAAACAAAAAAATCCCAAAAGAACTGTGGATTTGGATCACCCACTTCCTTCATCTGATTGAGCCGACTAAATGTAAAGGTACATGATTCGTAATCTTATGCAAATGGCACCCAAGAAATATAAAAGTATCAAAATAGTATTATTGATGGTGCTAATAAATACATACGCGGACACCAGAAAATAGGACACTGCTATTGTGAATGCAGAGAGAATTCACGGATACTACTAGAATCGTACAGTATTTCTCCATCAGCAAGAAGATCAGCAACAGATGTATCTTCATCAAACCTCAGGTGCAGCACTTCCCCGAGCCAGATTTTTGTTTGTTTCTGAAACAAAATAGAAATTTATAAAGATGAATATAAAAGAAAGAACATCAGCTACACTAACATAGCTTGTGTATCTTCTGATTATATTGCCAGGATAATTTAAAAAGGTTTCTTTTTCTGAAAAAAATAGCTACAAAAAAAAATGCTTGTATTTGTCTACTATGAAATACACCATCAAAATATACTATAATCCCCCCATTTGGATTGCAGGACTTTTTTTCCCTAAATCTTGTATTTCTCCAGAGAAAGAGAAATTGAACCGATTCCTATAAAATACTGTACGATTCCTATGAAATTATTATGTTCCAAAGGAGGCCTAAAGCCAGGAGCAAAGTCAAGTAAGATCGTCAGGGTCCCTTCCATTAGCTTGTCCCGGTGCTAATTGAATCTAGGTACAATTTAGTAGAGAATCTCCGATGGGCTGACCGCAACAACAAAGGCTAGCTCCACCCTACGTAAAGCAACATGGAGTACTTCCTAAGCATATGGTGTTTAGGGTCCACATTCAGTACAAGAGTATATTCACTTCAATTTTAAGTTGCATATCCAATGCACTACAGGTGTAATCCACTAATCCATAATCCAGAACTGGTTAAAGATGTTTTTTTTAAATATTGGCATCACATACCAAACTGTAATATGTAAAGCGCTCACTGATAAAAACTCCTATACCCTTAACATTACTCCCTTTCATGTCTATTTTTACCACAGTTTTGGCAACCGAGACTGGAGACCCTTCCAGCATGCAAGTGGAAAATAGTACCACAAGTCACAAAAGCGGAGCACAGTGGAAAAAAAACTCATGCAACCATAACGACAAAAAAAAAACAGTGGGTAACTAATTATTACTTCCTTTTTGATAAATGCACTTTTCATGCATAAAACGTTTTGCATTCACAGGTAAAACTGTGATTGAATCCGGATGATTCAGATGCATGAGCCTTAATTAGAAGTTAGAACACACGAATCGCTGAAGCTTGTGGCCGCGAACAGGCGCGAAGACACAACGGCGCCCATCACCAGCACGTACGCCGGCTGGCGCGGCGACCCCACCCGAACGGAGCGACCGGACTGTTCCAGCAGTCCCGCCATCAGCTAAACCGCACTGCCTGAAGCCCTGAACCACACCGAAAGAGCATCGGGAGCTTACCTGGAGGAAGGCGTCGTCGAGCTCGCGGAAGGCTGAAGCGGACGACGCCTGGTCCACGCGCACCACCCCCCCCGGCCCCTGCCCCTTCCTCATCCGCCCTCCTCCCCAGTCCCCCCGCCTCGATCGCCACCAGCTACTATCACGAGACGCCCGCCGCCCGAGGCCAGTCCCCCCGCTCAGATCCTAGCCTAGGCCGCCGCGCGCGGCCTCAGCTCCCGAGGTTCTCAGCCCTTGAGCGGCGTGTGCGTTCGAGTGGGGGTGGAGTGGAAGAAGGAAGGGGAAGGGCAGGCGGCGAGCGACACGGTAGCCGCGTGTCGCGTGCTGCGCCGGAATCAGCGCGGCGCTGCCGCATTTACTCGCGCTATTTTATCGCCCGCGGAGGAAGAGGACATGATTGGGATTTACTTCCTCTGCGGCTCGGTGGCCGTGCGGCGCGTTGCGGAACGCGGAGGCGCGCGCGCGGTGCAGGCGTGCTGCGGTGGCGCCGACTGCCGACCGAGGGAGAGGAGGGAGGTTGGGCGCGCTCGGGGAAGCGTGCGCCTCCAGTTTGATTTCCGCGGGCCTGGTCGGGGGGAAGCCAAGCGGCGGTTTTGGACTTCTTTCAGGTCGCGTGCGCGCAGCGGAAGAGACAGCACCGCGCGTGTGGCTATCGGTCAGCGAGCGTGGGTGGGGCGGGTACGCACGTGCGCTCGCGGCGAGCCGAGGCAAAGACAAATTTGCAAGCGTAAGGGACCGGGCTCGCGCCCTGGACGTCCGATGCGCCATCCGGTACGTATGGCTCGGGCGATT
>BCLH01000419.1:152030-164659 GCA_001602315.1 Zoysia pacifica
TTGGACTTCTTTCAGGTCGCGTGCGCGCAGCGGAAGAGACAGCACCGCGCGTGTGGCTATCGGTCAGCGAGCGTGGGTGGGGCGGGTACGCACGTGCGCTCGCGGCGAGCCGAGGCAAAGACAAATTTGCAAGCGTAAGGGACCGGGCTCGCGCCCTGGACGTCCGATGCGCCATCCGGTACGTATGGCTCGGGCGATTATGGATGGAAACGGGCATGACGGTACGTTGTCACGGTGCAGGATTTGATATCGACGCAAGGGCATGATTGGTTCTCATCTCCGTCGCGTCTGGCTCGATTACTCAGCGCTGGCCTCCGTGAGTCTGCAGCTGGTGAGCTGACGCAAGCACTTTTTGAAGTGATATTTTGAGAAAAATGTTAGAGATGCTCTTACAAATCTAATAACATAAGCTCCTTCAGATCTCTCAAACTATAAACTACGTAGACCATTGTTAAGTAATAAAACACAACAACTCAGAACAAATATATGAGATTTAATAAAAGTTGTTGAAAAACAAAACTAATACTTTCTCTGTTTTTAAATTGATGCGTCGTTGATTTTTACGATCAACTTTAACCATTTATCTTATTCAAAAATTTGCTCGAATGTGTAAAATTTTAAGTTATGATTCAAATAACTCTAATGATAAATCAAATTATATCAAAATATTTTAAATTTATCAAAAAAATTTGAATAAGACGAATTGTCAATGTTGAATTTAAAAGTCAACAGCGACATTAATTAAAAAACAGAGAGAGTACATTTTAATATTAAAATATTATTTTTAAGTTAATATTTTTTCTTAGGCTGTAACATTAGCACAGACATTAGGACTAATCTCCTTTAAACGGCCGGTAATAAAAATTAGGAGTAGAAGGCAAAACAATCAAAAGATATCAGGCATCCAAAGAACAGGGTTTCACTTACCACTTAATATGGTAAAACCGGTCCTGTCAGTTTGTCTAAAACTGCAAAAGTCGATGTAAAGCCGCAGCAAATTCAAGAATCAAAATTTGATTGAAACGTTACAGTAAACCGCTCGATTTTTTAATTTAACTCAGTTTCACAATTTTGAATTTTTAAATCTCAAAATCCCTCGGTTTCTTCTTACTCCTCAGTTTCATTGCTTTATCAACTAGGTTTACAATTTTTCTTAAATTTTTAAAATTTTAAATTGAAAAATGATGAAACCCAACCAAGCTGGTTTCACCAAAAACCATAAAATGTGCTGTTTTTATAGGATTTGTAAACCATGCAGAAGAATATACCAATCGGAACAGAACCGCAGAAGTATGTCAATATTTCTAAAAAAGGAAATTATATTTTTACTCATATTCTAAAGTTCAAATGTACTTTACCTCTCTATTTGTTTAGACTGACTATGCCTCTTGTTTTCATGAAAGCACCGTTTTGATCCTCTAGTTTTATTTCTGTCAGATAACTCTAGACTTGAATATTACTTTTTAAAAAAGCAAGAGTAATTACTAAAAGACTAAAGTACCCTCATCTCTCTCTACTAGTACATGCAAACCCCTTCCTTTCTATCCACTAACTAAGATCTCATTTGGAACATAGGATTTTTACAAAAATCTTAAAAGAATTTTACAGCAATAATTTAATTTCATAGAAAAAATTACCGTGTTCAACATTACAGATTTCTTTGCGGCCGCGCAATGCAGGAGTAGCACGTTTGCGTGCACAGCCAGGCATGGGTGGGCGAGCACTGAGGCGCTAGCGGCAGAGCGTGGTTGAGGAGTCGGGTTTTAGATTTCGTTTAAACCGTTAAAATAGTCGAGATCAATTTGATGAAAATCATAAAAATTAATTAAAAATCGTTTTAAATTAAAAAATCAAAATTTGAACAAACTGTTACAATAAACTGATCAGTTTTACCGATTTATCGACTGATTTTTTTGATTTTATCAAATTTTAATTTCAAAGTTTGACTTTGAAACATCGATTTACACATCAGTTTTACCGATTTATTAATCAATTTTACTAGTTTTTAATATTCTAAAATATTTCAAGTTTCAATTTTATTTTGAAAAAAATTAAAACAAAACCGTTTATTTGATAAAATCACTTGTTTCACCGAAAATCACAAAAAGCGGTTTTGGTTTTGAATGGGTTTTATAAACCTTGCTGAGGACTAGCGTGTGCAACACAGGCGGGCCGCGGCCAGCAGCAACTAGCAAGCGCGAGGTGCAGCCAGCATAAAACGCTGCTGATATTTTATAAAACTATGGTAGAAATTGAAGTTTTGTACAAATATTCTACTACAATAGGTCAATATAAATATTATTAAAACACTATTAAAATTCTGTCAAAATATTATATCTTAATATTATCATTGTTCATATAAAATAGGGGTAAAATCATAAACTTTCCAGAATAATAAGGTAAAATACAAGAATATTTCTGCCTTGTTAAATCATATTTAAAATGTTAAATTGTTTTATCCTAGTGGTGGCGAACTGTGACTTCATTTTTAAAACCAGGAGCAAAATTACAAAGTCTAGAAAATATGGGTAAAAGCACAATTAAACTTCAAAATAAAGGCAAAAACACAGTTGTGCCTTCTAAAGACATTTAACCGTGTCAATGCTCGCTCCAATTCACTTTTGAGCCACAAACAACGGAGAAAGAATGATGATGTCGAACCATTTACAAACACCAGCTAATCCTACGTCACTCTTATGATAGGCCATTCCAACCTTTTTACCTACCAAGTGTACAAAAATCTACTAATGTCCTCAAGAAGAAACTCAGCCTAACGAAGAATACACAAAGGAGCCAATAAAATACAGCCACTGCTCACGAACCCTAATGGCAACAAATGCTAAACTATATCTAGTCCAAGAATTTTCTTTCTTGCACCAGGATAGGAATGAAGATCTGCAAAGCATACAAGATACATATCAAATAGTGTGGACACTGATCAACAGCTGAGAAAACTTGAAGGCAGAAATAACGGAAGCTTGATCTTCCTTATGTAGGAACAAAAAAACTTACCATTACCTGATCACAACATACGCTTCACAACAAACACTCCATTGTCAGTACTACAGGTGAACAGCAGGTGGGGATGAAGATTCAAATGATGCTCGCAGCGGCCTGTTAACAAATGGGTGCTCCAAAAGTTGTGCTGCAGAAGGCCGCATATCTGGATCAACTCTAACACATTGGCCGATGAAATCTTGAGCTTCTTTCGATAGGTAGTTTGGAATAGGAGGCTGTTCCCCTCTTCCAATCATGAAAAAAGCATTTGTCTACAAATAGTGAAGCAACTTTAGTGGATTAATAAATTTCAATATTAGGAATACATAGGCTATGCCTGTATTGAATTACAGCGAAGATTATCAAAGGAAGAAAAACATTTTACATCAATAAGATCACACTAATAAATACTCCTACAAGCCATTTCCATGCAAAATGCCAAAAAAGGAAGGAAAAAAAAATCAAGGAACAACCTTGTCTGAGGAATCAGCAGGGAGTTTGTCAATTAAAAAGCACAATAAATTCAATATTAGTGGGTCAGAGGGAAAATACAGCGAGTTTCCTTTGTACCACAGTAACCACTGAATCCTAATTAACCGATTTTACAGGGAAGAAGGGAGTTTTTCTGAAAATATTTTTTTTAGGGGGGGGGGGGGGGGGGTGCAAAGTCCAAAACATAAAACGAGGCCTAACAGAATAATTGGAGTTAAACTTGTAAATATCTGCAAAAGGTGGGTCAAATAAAACAAGTGGTAAAATTGAAACATGACATACCCACTCAACGTTTGGAAATGGTATTTGACGGGTCAGCATTTCCAACACAGTGCAGCCAAGGCTCCATATATCAGCTGAAGGGCCATATGTCTTTTTAGGATTAACAACCTGAAAATGAAATGACGTTCAGCCTTGCAAGGAATACCATGCAAATATTGTTCAACTGTGGCAAAGTTACATAAAATGGTGTAAATTGTAACTTTACCTCAGGTGCCATCCAATAAACACTTCCTTTGCATGATCTAAGCATATTAATTTTTGACATCTGAAATTTGAACAAACAGCACCATAAGAAAATTTGCAATTGAGAAAGTGCAAATAGCTGAGCAGAAAGATAAGCTAACCTCCTTTGCCAATCCAAAATCTGCAAGCTTTACTGATCCATTTGCATGAACTAATATATTGGCGCATTTGATATCTCTGGACATGAAGCAGTTGTTTTAGCTAACTAAAACTGTTGAATTAAACAGAAGCATAAAATGAACACGTGCCATAACGTAAAACAGGAATGAGCAACAGTACTAATGATAACATAGTATCTCATTATAATGTTTAACAGCTACCAGTGCAAAGATAGGTATGTTCCACCAAGCTTTAGGACAATCAAGAAAAGCAGCCTTTTGGCAAAACAATCTATTTAGGAGTTAAGACACAATTCGAAACCATGCCTTCTTTACAAGCCCCTCCTGCTGCAAGACTGCAGCCTTTCTAAGTAATCCTCCAACAACCATAGTACCACAGTGCTGCCACATAGATCTACATTTTTTTTTTCCGTCATGGCACCATTTGAACAATAGATGCATAGACTGATTAGATGGCTACTTGGGCTGAGCTTAGTTGGACTGAGGAAGGGTAAGGCTAGGCCAGGGGTTAAGTACAATAAAAGTTTAATAAAATAATTTTCTTTGACATACGTGCATTTCTTGAGAAAAAGCTTCACCAGAGTACTACTTTTAAAATGAATGATGCACTGGCTAAAAAACTCATTTTTCCCAGTTAACTTTTTGGACATTGTCCAAATATCAACCTGTTATTGCTACCATATTGTAAGCACAAAATTACCCCCAAAATGTTATTAAATATGGAAGCTTTATACCTGTGGACCACATTTCTCTCATGGAGGTAAGCTAATCCGTTAAGAATCTGCCTTGTGTATGCAGAGACTTGCGACTCTCGTAGTTTATACCTTTGATATAGGGATGAAAGAGAACCTTGTGTAACAAGTTCAATGAAAATGTAGAGTTTAGATTCTTCCTGCATTGAAATGAAAGCAGATCACGAGTTGCACAGTAGTATCAATGTGTGCAGTATAAATAATTATGTAGATGACATAATGATGATTACTTGAATTGACTCAATCTCTAGAACTAAATGCACAACAAGGCAACATCACAAGAATTTTATAGTACCTTGTCAGTTCCATAATACTGGACTATGTTCTCATGTTCAAATTGACTAAGGAGTGCAATTTCCTGAAAACCAGTGCAAAATTAGGTTAACAGACAACAGATCATATTATAGATTAATAAACAGACAAGAATCACTATCAGCAGTTTTACTTGTTCAAGTGCGAGAATTGATTGTTGTGCATTGCTGCCTTGGTCAAGCAAAGATACTTCCTTCACAGCAAAAAACGCACCCTCACTGCAGAGCATCATTAATATAAATTAAGTTATTCAGAATGGCGGTATGTCACAGCAAAAACAGTGCACACTTTACACAACTCTAAGTGGCACTTGACTCAACTTATATAATAGTCCGGTAACATATATTCTCTGTCACACCTTTGAAAGGGTGAAGTTTGCAACTGCATAGATCCTTTTCAAGACAAATAACAATGGAGCTTCCAATAGCAGGTTATTTATGGCAAACTGTTGGTAATTATTAAACAAACATGTGTTGTGCTAGTATTTATTCCATTCAATATTCTGTTGTTTCCCAAAAACTCAATGTCGTCCCTAAAGACTATCTTTAAGTTTGCCCAAAGGCAAAGCAGCGAACAAGATAAATGACCCAACATATTCTATCAATATATAACAAGGTTGCCATGTACTCTTGGATTTCATGGCAAGAGCATACAGAAGTATGCTTGCTATATTAACTCTTCAAAATAATTCAAATCTGGATTTATCCCTTAGTACTAGCAAATTGGATGCCATGCTATAACAGAAAGTCATTCACAAAGGGATCTTGTTACCTACATCAGGTTCTAATAGTTGGTACGCATATTCACTGAATTACCATTCAAATGACACGGCTATTTATACTATTTATGCAGCCAAAATATGTTCCATTGGAGCATTCAGATTTCCATGCTGAGCTATGGAAAGTTTAAACAATTAAATAATTTAGAATAACAAAATCCAATTGGATAATTAATTGTAGGATCTGAGCCAAGCTTCTAAAAAGAGGCTAAGTAGACACAGGATTGCAGTAAGTTTGTGATAAATGGCACTCCCTCCGTCCAAAAATAGTAGCATTTGAAGTTGAAGCACTTCAAACGCTGCTATTTTTGGACGGAGGGAGTACGAAGTAACTGTGTAAGCACAAAGGACAAGAGCATGCGGCAAAATTAATATGGGCACTGGCACTTACTCACTGATCCCCTCATACACCATTCCGAATGAGCCGCTTCCCAGAAGAGCACCACGCATCCAAGACTTAATCTTCCGCTTAAACTTGCCATTTGGCGAGATGATGAACATTGCCTCTGTGGTCGTACTGGATGCATCGTCATCATTCGTTGTAGATAATGAAGAACATCCTGTAAAACCTTCGAAGGTCTCTCCTATTCTCATTTCTTTCAGTTCCCCTCCCACCGCTGCCAATCCATCCTCAACCTCTTCCTCTGTGTCTGAAGTGCGACAAGCATCCATACGTTCAAGACCCTGTCCCAGTTCACCTTTCTCTTCCCTGGGAGCAAACGATTGCACAATATCCCAAGCCGACCCAGTCATGTCATCGGCAACAAACGACCTCCTTGCGGGAGGCGGTGCAAGGGCAGTGATTGGCGGAGGTGGTGAGAGCAAGGGAGGCCGGGCGCCACGAATCCCCACCTCGCCACCTCCCCTCCTTGGTGACGGGAGGGGCAGGACCGCGGCGGGTGCCACAACCGCAACGGCAGGATCGGCCTTGGGGGATTCCACCGGCGGCACAGTAGGCTCCTCCGCCGGTTCGGTGGCAGTAGAAGTGGACGAGGAGTGGAGGGACTCCTCAGGAATTGGAGCAGGAACGGAGAGAGGCGGCTGGAGCTGGGCCTCAGGGGCGGAGACTGACCGGGCGACTGGCGTGAGCGGGTCGGCGGCAGGGGACGCGACGGGGCGTGAACGGGGAAGGAGATCGGAGTTGGACCGCGACTTGCGCGCCTCCCAGGCGTCCAGTGGGATGGCGAAGTCCTCTGGCCCCGACAGCCCCAGGCTGCGGCAGAGCTCGTCGACCTCCCCCTCCGCGCTACCGCTGATGCGGAAGTCGGCGCCGGGCGGGAGGTCCAGCGAGCGCGACGGGTGCAGCCCCGGGGACCGCTGCTCCGCCGACGAGGAAGACGACCACGACGCGCCCGCCCACTCGATGTGCTTGACCGCGTTCCGGCGATCCAGCCGCGGGCTCCGTCCGCGGCTCCCGCTCCCGCTCCCGCTCCCTCCGCCGCCGCGGCTGCTCGACTCCATCCCGCCGTCCGCCCCGCCGCGGCGGCCCGAGGAGGACGACGACGACGGCGAGGCGGAGGAGTGCTTACGGCCCCACGAGAACATCTGGATCCATACGACGAGCGCGGCCGGAATCTACACGCTCAGCTCCATGGGGAGCTCGCAGCCGGAATTCGAACCCCGATGTCGCGGCACGCGGTTGCGTCGTAGGATCGCGGAAGGATTGGGGAAGGAGCGACGAGCGAGCTCGCTCGTCGGCTCGGCTGCTTGCGGGGACGGGAAGTGGCGTATGGGGGGGCGTCGTCGTGGAAGTTCAATATGAACGTGAACATTCCCAATGCCATGTGGGTCTGATATATTTATCGCCCCACTCGCAGTGACGTACGGCTGCGATGCCATAGGTGGGTTTAAGGAAGCAATGCCCTACTGCTACCCCGACGCCGGTTGACTGCGACGACTGGGATGGGGGTGGTGCGGTGAGAAGAGGTCGATTTAGGCCTCGCGCGGGGCCCACTCGCCAGTGTAACGACCGAGGGTAAATAAATGGCTGCCGTTGGCGTGGATGTGAGGTTAGTGGAGGTGGGAGTGTGTGAACGGGCGCCGCGGCGTGATCCTCCGCCTGTCAACGGCGCGCACGGCGCACGGCGGCGATCGGGTTGCCGGTGAGGCAGGCAAGAAAATTTGGGAGATGACCTGGCCAGGCTCGAGGACCGCGAGAGCAGCCGGTGCTCCTGGGGATGGATTGGAAAAGAGCACGTGGAGTTATCGCGCTCTCAGATGTTTGAGCTTGAGCCTGCCGCTGTGCTGCTGGGCCATGGACTCCACTGGTACGGACCTCTAGTACATCGCTTTCATCATAGATACTTCGTATCCGGCCTCCAATCCAAAAGGAAAATTTTGAACAATTGTACCCATATATATATATACTCCTGCAGCTATAAATCATTATCGGAGGTCGATCGCATAATTTTAAAACGGAGCGAATACGTGACAAGATTTCATCAGATATAATTACGTAAACATTAAACTACCTACCTATGCCTTTTAGCTCGTCATGACTAACAAAATATTAGAAAGGGTATCATCTGGCGTTATCTTCTCCCAACCGATCTCGTGGCTCCCCACCGTCTTTTGTGCGGGAAGGGACCGTCGTACCTGTGCTGCGTGCTCACTTGTTTGCGTTGCTCCACGACGACAGGGCATGTGTTTTCCATCTGAAGGGCCTCGTGTGAACGGCGAGGCTGGCGCGATGCGCGAGGGTCATGTGCGCACATCGGCGCGCGCGTCACCCGGTCGATTGTTTGTTCTCGAGCTCTGAACTCGTGACGATGATGCGGGCCGCGGCTTTAGGTGGCAGCGCGCGGCTCGTCCACGACACCGGAGCTCTCGTTGATTAATCGTAGGCTCGTAGCAGTAGTTTAAGCTCTTCCACTGTACTTCTGACTTTTATAATCGATATTTGATTATTCGCGCGTTTGACAGCAGTGAGCGACTCAGGTCAGGTCAGGTCAGATCATGTCAGGTTGGTGATGAAGCAAAACAGTTTTCTCTCAATTGCATTTACATGTACCATTGGTCCATATCGTCCTTTTTTAAGAAAAAATAATAATAAATGGTTATATACTCTCTTCTTTATTCTTCATGTTAAAGATATGGAGTAGTACAGAATTAACAAATGCCCAGAGTAGCTAGGAGTGTTAGTATTGAGATCTAGAGGCAGCTTCGGCTGTTGAAATTCTGATTTGGCTCGAGTAACCATAGAGTGCTCATTGATGATTGGTGCTACTGAAACAGCACCTTGGGACAGGGTCGTGTTGCTTGGAGTAGGAGATGTGTGGCACCTCTTATCTGTGAAGGACGCAACCAGACTGTGTCCGGTTTGTCCTGACCCAATCGCAGCTGCTCGTGGAGACTCCAACCGAGTCGCCGGAATGACTGGCCTGGTTGTGTGAAGCTATTCGGCGGCATGTGTTGCTGGCTTCGTCAATTATTGAGTGAACTTTTGTGTCTAGTTCATCGTGTCACCTTAGTCTACTGTGATAACATCAGTGCACTTTATCTTTCAACAAATCTCGTACAACATCAACGTACGAAGCACATTAAGATTGATCTCCATTTTGTTCGTGATATAGTTTTTGCTGGAACGGTACGTGTTCTCTATGTACCGACGTCATTACAATATGCTGACATCTTCACCAAAAGGCTGCCATCATCTATTTTCAGCGAGTTTCGTTTCAATCTGAACATTTGTCTCAGTAAATGATACGACGCTCTGCCTGCGGGGGTGTTAGCAGTTGAATCATCCCAGGCACAGCAGGCTGCGTCTATCACGTAAACTCCGGACCGGATTAGCCTCCTGATTATGTTAGCTATAGTCACGGCATGCATTAATTTTCTGATTCTATTAGCTGTAATCACGGCATGTATTTTTCCTTTCTTGATTTTGCTGTATATGTTTGTATCTCTATTTATATGCCGAGTCCGGCTCCAATCAATCTAAGGCGAGAATTGATCTGCTTTCAAGGAGTAAATATTATTGGACTAAGAGTTTCCTTCCTTTCTGATTAAACTAGCTAACCGCATCACTGGCCACTGAAGAGATCCCAAGTTTGTCTCTCACGCTAGTCAAAGCTTCCCTGGAACACCGATCGCCCTCTTCTGATTTGAGACCTGCATCATTGCTTGCCTCGCACGTCCCTTCCGTATTAACTTACGATTTTAAACCCAGGAGAGGAGATGACAGGGGAAGTAATAAGTGGCTAACCGGAGTTCAACAACTCACTTCGGTTCGGTCATGTGAGAACGACCGACGACCGAGCCACAGCCAGATTGCGCTCCCAAGCGTGTTCCGTTGCATGGCCAACGCGCCTGCCCGTCCGTCCCGGGCCTCCGGGCTCCGGTTCCGCGGTGACTCGCCATCCGAGCCACAGAAATGTGCGTGGACCGCGCGGGCTTTCACTAACCCAGATTTGCGCCGCGTTACCCTTCACCCGCGAGCGAATCAATTGATCCGTCCCAACGTAGTGCTACAAAATAGTAAAAGTGTGGGGCACGGCTGCAGTGCCGATGCCACCGTCGTCCATGGACGCGAAGGTGATCGTGTCCACCTACGAGGAGACGCCAGCCCGCCGCCGCGCGACCACGCGGGCGAAGAGACGCTCGCCGCCCGTGTCGACGCCAAGGCAGGCCGCTGGTGTTCCCAGTCGCCGTGCGCTGCTGCTCGCGTACGCGCAGCAGCTGCGGCGATGTCGCGGCAGAGGCCCACCGCTGCTGGAGGGGGGCGCATGGAAGACGGATCGTGGCGTTGGCTCCGGCGGCGACGTCGCGGTAAGATGGGTTAATATCTGATTTTATTTTACATGAAACATATTTGTGTGTGCATGTCAGGTTATCAGTGGCTCAGTGCGCAGATGGCTTATTTGTCGCGTTGGTGTGTGGTGGCAGACAGGGAGGATCAGGACGAGAAGTTGGTGCTCCAGGTTTCGGTCCTGCATCCGGCACTGGATCAGCGCGATTAGTCGGCGAGTGAGGAGGGTTAGGGAGAATGCCTCGTGCAAGAAGGTAGATTAAACAGACCATCAATGTAGGAGATGTGTTTCTTATTTCTTTGTTTCTTGAATATTGAAAAAAATTTAGGAGTTTTAATGTTTTATAGACAACATATGCAGGCATTTCTCAATAAATATTTCAACTACTGTACTTGATACTGTCCTCCGGTTTTAAATTTGCACAATCTAACGTCAAATAATTTAAAATTAAAAGAGTATGGGTCCTTTGAAATGTAGGAAATCCAAATGAAAAACGTAGGTATCATGATCCTAAGGATTTCAACACTGTACACTCCTTTGGATGGTAAAAATTCATCATAAGAAAAACATAAGAAAACTTCCTATGCGACTCATTCTATGGAGAAAACATAAAAAAAAATCCATCCACTCTAACCTCTTTTTTTTTTATTTCCTTTGCTTTGGACCGAGGATAAGCACTGTCATGATGCTACTTTTCTCCTCTTGATGCGTAATAACTACTGCTAAACATAGTGGAAACAACCAGTACACTCCAAAAATTCGTATGTTTTTTTTATAGCTATCCAAACGATGCATTGAAATTTTTTCTTTGTTTTCTAATCTTCTGCTTTGCATATATATTCCTATCCAATTCCTATATTATTTTCTATTTCTGTGTTTTGAATTCTTACGTTTCAAAGGGGCCTTGTATATTCATGATTGTATATTCATGAAACTGATCGCATCCTCAAGCCCTGTTTGGGGGAAATGAAAAATTCAATCGAACTCTAAAGGAACATATTGCCTGTCGCTGCTGCCACCCTAATTACCAAGAATAATATTCCATTTGTTCTTTAATTATTGTAGCTGTTGACTTTTAACTCTAACTTTGATTATTAGTTTTATTAAAAAAAATTAATAGATGTCATATATTTTGTTATAATTTTATTTATCATTAAAGTTATTTGAATCACAACTTAAAATTTTACACATTTAAACTAATTTTTTAAATAAAATAAATAATCAAAGTTGATATTTAAATTCAGTTGGCTACAGCAGCTAGGACGCCGGCCCGCACCAGGAGAGGTGCTGCTTCTGCGCCACCGCATTGGGGGTTCCGTTGGATTAATTGAATTGGTGCTCATGGATAATACCAGCAGCTCGCAAATAATGATACTCCTATTTAGCTTTTCATCCTGAGCCCACCTCGAGCCTTGAACAAATATCACTATTAATGTTCATCTGAGGCTTTTAAGAATTTTATTTAGTTGCACTAACATTGTTAATCCTGTGTTTTCATTCTTGTATTCCAACCATTTTGATTTGTCCATTCTTTTGTTTTAGGTTCATGTGGTTTTACCACTTTCACCACTTTCCCATTTCAAAAATCCAAAATTTAATGAACATTTCAACTATACTGGTTCATCATTTTGACTGTCCCGTGCTAACATATTATATGTGTTATGTCAATATTTTTAATAAAAATACTGAATATATTCTTGTAAATGTTAATGAAGGTGAAATTACTGATTATGTTATTTTGAAATACTGAATGCTCATTTGATGAATTAAATGAAGGCATGTTGATTAGATTTAGTGGGTTAAACTAAATGATTAATTAAACGGAGCATTGGCACTATTGCCCTGTTTTGTTTTCTAATGGTATGTTTGCTCTCGTAATATTTCAGCTTGTATCACTGTCTCAGTT
>BCLH01000420.1:8481-23402 GCA_001602315.1 Zoysia pacifica
TTCATAAAAAATATATTTTATATTAAAAAATATTTAATTTTTTAGATATTATTAGTAAAAACTAAATAAATTTTATTTTATTCAAATTTAAAAATGCTTATATTTTTGAACAGAGACAGTAAAGCCTAATTGTTTCTTATTATATTTTTGTGTGCGTAATAGATGTTGATAACATAAACATTGTTAGTTCTTCGGTTTTAAATTATTGACACATTGATTTTTAACATTAACATTGATTATTTGTTTTAGATTTTTAACATTAACTTTAATTATTTGTTTTATTCAAAAAATTTGATCGAATGTTTAAAATTTTGTTACTCTTTGATTCGCCATTAGTAGAATTTAAATCACAACTTATAATTTTATATATTAAAATATATTTTTTGAATAAGATGAATAAATCAAAGTTAATATTATAAGTCAATGGTGTTCATAATTTAAAACCAGAGGGATTACAATATAAGCGGGAAAAATTGTATCCGAAAACATGTACAAGTGGTGTGTTTCAAAAGACAGTAAAAAAGAATAGATAACGACAATGACACCCAATATAGGTCAGATTGACAGTGGCAGACTCAGCAATCCGTGGCTGGGCATTCAAGCTTCAAACAACATACAAAATATTGCATGAAAAAACTGTTACAGTTGAAGTGTCTGAAATTTTCAACTTTTACAGTTTAAAGTGCCTGGTCAAACTTTTACAGTTGAGATGTATGAGATTATTAGCCAGGTTTCTGAAATTTTTTACACCTGGCTGGCTCTTTCCCACAACGATTTTAAGTTTGAGATCTTGGTTTTTTCATCATTTTTCTATCAAAAACAGTATTAGTCAATAATCTATACAATTCACACTTCCAGAAAGAAAAAAAATAATTGGATATTTGTGCGGCACTTGAGTACTTGATTGACTCACTAAAAAATTGATTTTTAAACTTAAAGGAGGACGAGGTTCCGGCCACCGTGACTTGTCGTTGTTACAGCTGTGAGGGACACGATTTTTTTCTAGGGAATTTAGGAAGGAGAAGAATTGGGGGAGAATTAGGGCAGATGAAGCGGCACTCTCATTTGGTCGTAGGACGTGAATAATCAATATACATGGGCATGTTTCGAGCTAGCCGGAGATACTGGATGAGAAATGGGACAGAGAGAATGTTTTGGGACAGATAAATGAGAGTATGCATACGTACTCTTTCCGTTTTTTAATTGATGTCGTCGTTGACTTTTTAATTCAACTTTAACCATTCGTTTTATTCAATGATAAATCAAATTATATCAAAATATATAAAATTTATCAAAAAAAATTTGAATAAAACGAATAGTCAAAGTTGAATTTAAAAATCAATGGTGACATCAATTAAAGAACAGAAAGAGTATATAACTAGCAAATACTGATGTATAAGCTAAATTTTGCCTCCCAAAATTTGATTCAGCTGAATGCCCTTGAAGCCAGTGAGGTCCGCCACTGCAGATTGATAGTGCATGTCTAATATTCAGATGTAGCATATTATACTTTAATATGTTGTCAGAAAGTAGTACAATTATATGTACAAAGCGGATTTTAAAATAGACCCAAATGAATATAAACCGTTCATTTACATTAGTCTCGAGGTTTAAATTGTTCTTTTACCTCTTATGAGGTAATTTTTTTAATAATTATTAATTATTAAATAATTCAATTTGAAAAGTTATTAGTGAGTTTTGGTAAGTCACGATAATCAGGATCATATTTTCTTATATAAATCAATGATTAAGATCGAATCTGTGTTTTACCTACTAAGAGGTAAAACAACATCACTTGATCTATTTTAAAAAGACTCATACAATATGATAGTGAAAGAATACATGTTCATTATAAATACTAAATATCAACTAATGAGTAGTAGATATCATATACTATCCATAAGGATAAATCATTGAAGGACTAAATAATTAATTAGCTCCTCTTGCGGCTATAAAAGGAAGTGATGGCAGCAGATGAAACACATAACCAGTAGACATAGTTCACAATCATCAACAAAGGTTGTGTTTGGCTGCACTATTATGAGTTGTGCTGCACCTGTAGCTTTTGTAGATTGAAGAAAATTTTCAGTTGATTGTCACCGTAAGAAAATTGATCATCACCACAGCTACAGCCATAACACAGGAAAAGAAGTGCAACCGAACACAGCCAAAACAATGAGACCCTAGAGGGCATTTTCTCCTCCCACTTTCTCATTAGTATTATTTTACTTGTAAAATATATGTATTGAAAAGTTACTTTAATATATCTATTGTAAGTTACGTATGTAAGGTATATTTGTAGAAAAAGATAAAATGATCTATTTAACAATCTCGTGATCACCTATTTTCTATATTGAGAAGCTAAAAAAGATGAGTAGGCTGAACCATATTTTTTAATCTGTCCGCTGGTAGCTCAATTTCGATGCAAGATGGTGGGCTCAGGTAGCAGGGCTAGATTTTTTTTTTCTCCTCCTTTTCTGCCCCTGTGAGAATCCGTAGGAATGAACGCTGTGAGACTTAGGCAAGGGTAGGGTGGCACTGCTCCTAGAACTTTTTACGTATATCCACCTTATATGGACAGTCCTAAAAATAGGTTAAGATCCGATCCAAATTCTAACTGGTCCGTTGTTTTTTCTTAATGCTCCTTATCCTTATCCGATCCAAATTTGTCATATCAAACCCAACACGATTTAGCCTTTTCAAAAATAAGATTCTATCCGAGCCCAACCCATTATAAATAGGTCTGGTCCAATAATAATACTATATATATATGACTCATGAGCTGATATACTTCTCTAACTTTCCTATTAGATTTGATATACAACCACAATCCAAGAGGTCCTTATAACATTAAAAATGGGCAAGGTCTATGAACTCGATCTTTTATATTTAAATAGGTCATAATCAAAACCCAATTCAACCCAATCAAATCCTTTCATTTTAACAGCCCATAATATCTACTCTTTAAAAAGTTATACTTGGTAAGTTTGGCCTTTCTATCTCAGGAAGACTAGACTGCTTGTTTACTATCCGATCTGCTAAATTGCATCGCGCCAACATTCACCTCTGTCATTAGTATTTTTCTCACCTTTCTTGAGTTCCTTCTCTTGATTCTGTAGGGGAAGAAGGGCTGTTCTTATGGACGAATGGTGGCCATCATGAGTGTCTCTATAGAGGCATGCACTGTAGCAATTATTGTAGCAAAGGATACTGTAGTGCGCAGTGGAGAGCAAGTGATAATGTGTTGTGGAGTGAAATGGAGATAGTAAAATGGATTAGGAAAATCAATTTTTTCACTTATCGTCTACACATATTTATAGTAAAGTATGAGTAACTGTCTTCGAGATTAGGGTTTAATTGGCTAATCGGTCTTAACCTAGGTTTAGTCCTTAATCACTAATGTTGAGTTCTAACAGGCCTCACATATTTTTATTGGGTCAGTGTACCTCACTCAGTTCTATTAATTTTATTTGAGTATATATACTCATATATAGATTTTGCATTATCCAGAGGACAATTATTTTTTAACTATTTAGAACTTTTACAAATTATTTTTTAACTATTCCGTCCCGTTCCAACTGTCGTATTAGCCGAACGAACGCAAAGCAAAGCGATCAAAGCACGGCGCTTGAGATGGTGGTTGGCTGCCGCGACGCTGAGCAGATCACCAACGTTGTTGCGCTGCCAGGCAACCCAAGCGGCGACCGACGATGGCAATGAACGCAGCTTAGGCGATGCGTCTCTCGGTTCGGCGGCCGCGACGGTGGGGTCTAAGAGCTTGCCGAGGATGACGGTGGACTGCACCTTGGAGATCTCGATGCAACGAAGAGTTTGCCAGGGGGGGAGGATGGTGGGCGATGCTCCAGGTGAGGGAAGACAGCGACGTCTTGCACCATGGTGGCGTCTATCCAGCAAGGTCAGTGCCACGTAGCGAGCAGATAGTGTCGGCAGCGGCCAGCGCTTTCGCGTCCGTGTCGGAGGCCGCAATGGTTCGACCGCAGCAGCAGCTAAGCTCGAAAGGCAGTAGCGGAACTTTGGCCTTGTACGACTGGGCCACTAATTGTCGCTTAAAATAATAATACCAGAAGTCAATATATAAAAATAAAGTGAAAATTATCAGAAAAAATTAAGCGCCTAACGCTCAGCGAGCAGTGAGTCACCGCCTAGATCTTTAAGCGTGTCTAAACATTTTTTTAAGCGTTAGGTATTAGCTAGATATAGTATTACAAAATAGGCTGCAAAGAAAAGAAAATAAAAAAACAATGCATACAAGCAGTACTGACCCATCAATCTGTGACCCAATTAGCTCACTACCCACTAACTCTAGCACGTGAGATAGGACCTGAGTCAACTCACCTCTCACAGCCATTAGATCTGCCTCATGACCTATAACTGTCAATGTATTTACTAGAGCTAGTAACTAAACGATGAAAGTTGCATTGAGAAACTTATATGACACTTAAGATAAATTTTAAAGCCTATAACGATACTTAGAATGTGACGGAATGTGACGGAGAGACTAATTTTTATTTTAAAGTAATACATGAATCGTTGACTAAATGAAAGTTAAAAATTCAAATTAAATAGATAAAAAATTATCTAATTTTTAAATTTATTCGACTCATTTTCAAATTTACTTAGATAGAAGGATTAAAATTTATTTTTCTCATATGGAGAAATATATTTCTGTAAGCCGTTTTCAGAGGATAAAAACGTCTCGTCCGAGGTTCCGCTGCCGCTACGAGCTTTCCACGTCTACCTTTACCCGTGCGGCGCAGGAGCTGCCAAGCCGCACCGCTACGAGCTTTCCACGTCTACCTTTACCATACCAACCCACCCAGCCCGGCCCAACAAAAGGGAACCACGGTGCCCTCTCATTCCCTGGCCCCTGCGATCTCGTTCTCCCTTGCCGACCCAGCCAGCCATGTCGGCCGCGCTGCTCCGCCGCGCGCTCCACCTCCGCCGCGTCCTCCCCTCGCCCACGTCCCCTCACCTCGCCACATCTGCAAACCGCTTATTTTCCTCCTCCACCCCCACCACCATCGCGCCCCAGCAGAACGCGGCCACCCCCATCGACCTTTCCTCCGACGAGAGCCGCCGCCGCCTCGTCAACAGGTGCTCTCACCAAACTCCTGCCCCCTACGAGGTTCTCAATTGAGATTGGTTTTTCTGTTCCTCCTTCCATGACGTATTTGCGCGCGCGTACGGATGATTTGCAGGTTGATGTATAGGAGCAAGCAGAGGGGGTTCCTGGAGCTAGACCTGGTGCTGGGCAGCTGGGTGGAGCAGCACGTCCACTCCATGGACGAGGCAAACATCCGCGCCCTCCTGCAAGTCCTTGACCTCGTAAGCTCTATCGTGCCCGCGCCCGACCAATCATCCTCTGTTCCTCCTCTTTTCTGTCAATCTAGAAATTTCGTCTTATGATGTACGTCTTTGTTTATTGGTCTTGCTCAGATCACTTGGTTAGTTAATCTTGTTGTGGTTGCCAGTAGTTCAGTATGCACCTTGCTAAATGCTAATTCACGCTGTTTCATTTTTTTGCAGTCCTGATAAAATTTTTGTGGAAGTTGTGACACTGATTGGTCCACGAGAATATGGAAACTATCCTTATTCCAGATAAAAAAATTTACGCTCTAGGTTCTCAAACCTTTTTTTTTCTTAAAATAAAAATTATAGTCACTACTGTAGCAACTTAGGAATTCCACTGTGTGATGCAAGTTATCTAAGCTATATTCTGTTGTTTCTACTGCTCATTAAAGGGCAGCCCGGTGCATGTAACTCCCGCTTGCGCCGGGTCCGTAGAAGCAACCAACTACTTCGGGTTTTTTTGTATGCAGATCCCTGCATTTCTGCTAGGGGCTGTTTCTACTGCTCATTATGTATCCTTTTTTTCTAAGGGAAAGAATCTCAGGTTGTTCGAATTGCCAGTCATTATAACGAAGCCACCTGTGTTAATTTGTCACCCTAAATGATCATGTTGAATAAATTGTCAAGTAATTGTGTGTGTGTGATCTTGTTCTGAGTAAAACATAGCATGTTGTGAACTCAGTATTTTTTACATCGAAAAGAAAATAAATCTTGCACCACTTCTGTATTAATTTGACAGTAAACTCTTTTTTTCTATCATCTTGCCAATTTCAGAACTTTCTATGGTACTGCCTCAATTACAATTGGATCATGTTCATGGATATATCCACAATAACCTTCACTGAGGCGCAATCAATGTCTTTATTGACCCAGAAAAGAATTCCATCGGATAAATGCGAATGGGACATTAATTAAGGGCCTTAAGTGGGCAGCTCCTATGTGCACCTTTTAACTTTGATTCCTACCGGTATCTATGAAACTGTAGGGTTCTAAGAGATTATTTCAAACTGTACATTCGTGTTTTGTGTCTAGATTCAGGCTATTTGAACAGCAAGTGCTGTAGCCAATAAGATTGAACATTATATTCCTAAATTCATATAATAAAATAAATCATTTTCTTGAATATTGTTTCAATTTTGTGTATGCCCTAATTTCAGGACTTCTTTTTATTTCACAGGAAAACCCAGATTTGTGGAAATGGCTTTCTGGTCAGGAGGAGCCACCAGAGGATCTCAATTCTAACCCAGTATGACATCATTTTCTTTATCCTACTCTGTGTTTGAGTGCGTGTTTATTTTCCTGAAGGAAAAGCTGCTTCCCTACTGAGCTATTCATGTCAAATAGGTATTTTCTGCCATCAAATCAAAGATCACAGAGAACCTGACAAAGCACGCTTCTCCTGAGACTCGATCAACACCAGGGCGGCCATGGGTGAGAGGATGGGATGACATAAAAAATGGCAGAGGTGGACCAACGTATGGAAATCAGTGAAGACTGAAGAGCTTGGAATATGGGCGACAGTTCTATCTTCTCAATAAGATGATGCTCTGTTCCCCCTTTCTTCTTGTTGGTGGTTGTGCAGAATAAATTAGACTGGATGATATGAAGAATCAGTGTAATAGAGGTTCTTTGCTAATAATGATGTATATATTTCACACTCCCTAGTGACAACCAATGGCTCGCCTTGTGCTGTTTACTACTACAAGGTGTTATCCAGTGTTCATTTGTTAATGCTTTTAAATCTGCGTGGACTATGCATGGCATTTTGGATTTACTGAAAGTTCATAACACTCTAATGTGGACGACGGATGCCATGGTGAGAATTCTATTGATTGACACAATCATCCTCGACGTCTTGATTGGTGAGCTGTGGAGTGTGAAGACCCTGTTATTGTTGTTAGTTACTGATTAGCTTGAATTGATAACTGTGGTTTACATGTGTTTCCAAACCATAACGACATTTATGATTGCCAATGTGAATGTTTTAAGTCAGCTGCGCGGTTACATTTCCAAATCTTGGTAGGTGTCATTATAGGAACAGAAGGTTAAACTTAGTTAATGCCACGAGATTAAATCACAGGATTGATTCACCAGATACCCTGGAATAATAGATAAATCATGTCGCGTAAGCGGTAATGCTCTTTTTGCGTCGAGGGTACTGCTTTTTTTTGTTTGGATAAATAGCGGTAACTTTTTTCCCAAGAAGCAATTGGGCTACTTCGAAGTTACTAAGTACGCAAACCTCTGCATGAGCATGTTGTCAGAAATATCTTTCATGATTCAGATGTGAAGTAAAGCAATGAGGAATTACACTGGGCAATGGAACCAGTCAGTGTCCTTTGGCAGAGCTCTCAGCTTCTGATTCTTAGGTAGATTCAGAGGAGCTATGTCAAATGCTGTTTTTCAGGAGAAGTGATTCTTGACTGATTCTGTGAAGTGATTCTCTGAAATAAACTAAAAGTCTGAGAGCAAAAAAAAGTAGCTTTTTTTTATTCTGTGAAGTGATTTTCAGTCATGATTCTAAGAGTTTATTCTAGAGAATAAAAAAAAATCACTTTCAGCTACAAAATCACTTAAAAAAATATCATGAGTGAATCCAGAGAATCAGAAGCTGAGAGCTCTACAAAAGGGCACGAAGGGCGCAAATCATATTCGCATGTGTTTACTCTGATGTGCAGATCACTTATTCCTCTGATCATACACTGAAAACAATGAAATACTGACAATTTACTCACAAAAGAATGGATGAATGACTAATGGTTTCTGTAAGCAATAAAATATTTGAGATTTATATACTAGAAAACCTACACAGAAACAAGAACAATCTTTATGACGAGCCAAATGGCCTTGCGGAATGAAGAAGTTGATGGGTTGTAAAACCTATGAACCAGCTGGCACTTCTTGAGCTCGGATCACCAACTCCTCAGTAGTAGTCCCTATGATCTCATTCGCCCGCTTCAATGGAACACATAGGATCCTCCCAATTGAGTCCTGGGTGGGTTGTTTTTGTAAGATTAACAGATTTTAAAAGTGAAAATGGTTTAAGAACTTAAACTTAGCAGGTTCCTAACAATGGTAATGTTTCTTCTATTCTTTTATGTTTGATGAATCTGAAGGAACTTACCCGAGAAACAATACCAAGCTTTTCTAGCTTCTTTACAGCATCAACAACATCAAAGTTGCACTCCACACCAAACTCGTCCTTGATAAGATGTTCGCAACGCAAATCAAGATCCTGGAAGGACGAAAGAAATATAGCAATATCAGCAAGTCAATGGTCAAGAGCGGCGACAATTAACCAACTACAGCACCTTTCATTAACATAAAAAAAACACTCGTGGAGGGCCATGGATAGTAACAAACTGACTAAGATATAATGAAATTTTCCTGAAGAACAAATGTAATTCAATAAAATACAGTATGAACAGTCATACAATCAAATAGGAACACATCTGGAAAAAAAAAAGGAATGGAACAATGTGCAATATGAGAAAAAATTGAACAACTTAGTTACTTTCAATAGTCAAGTTTCAGTTTCAGACATACATATGTATAAAAACCTATTTGACCAGGCTAAATAAAAGCTTTAGTTTCGCATGGACATGAAAAATATATACCCCCCGATTTTAAAATATTGACGCGTTGACTTCTAACATCAACTTCAATCATTCATCTTATTCAAAAAAGTATAATAAATATAATATACTCCCTCTGTCCATCTTTGATCAGCGTATTTGAGGCTTCACAAAGACCAAGGTAAAGAAAATGTCGCTTGATCCATTTACTCTGTTGGCATTCAACAAGGTGAAAATGTCATCGGAATGAGGTGCACTAGAAATATAATGAAGCGGATTGGTAACTTAATCATCTAGCAACGCTTTGTACTAGCTAGCTACCCAACTGAAAGGTCACTTGCGTGCTCTACGAGGTGAATCAATGGCACCCGACGGGAATAAGCTTATCAATCTTGGAAAACTTCATTTTGGTAATGCGCTGGTCATAGATGGACGGAGGGAGTATTTTATTATAATTTGCTTTATCATTAATGGTATTTAAAGCACGATCAATAATTTTACACATTTGAACAAATATTTTGAATAGGACGAGTGATCAAAGTTGACGTTAGATGTCAACGGTGTCAATATTTTAGAAGCTGAGAGAGTAATAGCACAATTTTATTTAAATAAATTACCGAATAATATGTGGAAGTGATTTTACTACAGGTAATACACGAATCATTAATAGCCTTATGCAATACACGGCATACACATATGCGCACCTGTATAGTTGCCTTTCCTTGCTCCATCAAAATATAGTAGGATATGATAACCTCCTTCACCTGGAAATACGTTTAAGATGCGTTAGTGACGCAATGTCAATTCTAGTAAGGCCTTTGTGATGATTTGCGTACTTCTTGCTGGATCACATCATCACACAAGTGAAGAAGCGTTCCTTTCCCACTGTCAAGTTGCTTATCATACATTGACTTTGTAATCAAATTTTGGTACGTGACCATGTTTGCTTGGAACCTGTTTAGAGGGGGAAAATAAAATGTATCATGTCGGTGTAGTAACAGGTTCACCAATTTGGCAATCTAAAAAAAAGGTTCACCAAGTTGGCAAACCATATTAGCTCTTCAGGTCTTAGTTTCAGATCCTTTAGTGATACTAATAAAATATCATGCAAACAAAAGAATCACTTGTCAAACCACTTACGTGAAGTAGATCTTTGCACAGTATCCAAGTACACCAGACAATATAGCTACAACGACCCATATGTCAGCCTTTGGCATTTCAAGAGAACTTATTAGAGTAACCTGAAAGACACTATTCAGATGGTTGGTGGTAACTACAAACGTCTTGAACAAAGCATCAAACATACCAAACCAACAACAGCAGAAATAAGAAACGTGACCCAATCCATTGGCGTTAAACTTGGATTCTTCTTCTCGGGCTATAAAACAATGATATTAGGAGATATTGGATGCAGAATAAACAGAACCGGCAAATGAAAATCTCTAGGAAAAGCATTGTGAAGTGTACTTCCAGTAAACCGCATATATTACCAGCACTAGTTCCATATCAGCCATTGGAATATGCTTGAAATGCTTTACGAAAATTCCTCGATCTGGTCTATTACTTTCTGTACTAGCCCTCCTGTAGGGTTATGAGAAAAAAGAAGTACAATATCAGATATTGTTTCACAGTTAGATAAGGCTAAATGAACATGATTTTCCATTACACACCTATACACCACAATCATCTTTTCAAATGTAGGCTCCTGAGTTGTCATTTTTCTTAGTAGATTTTTTATACTGTCATAAAAAAGAAATAAACCACATTATAAAGTAAAAGTCACCAAAATTTCTGGTAAAATGCAAGTGCAAATGTACAACCTCAACTCCATTTTTTCTAGACGAATGCGCTCAACGTAGAGTTCTGGTTCTTCTTCATCATCATGAACTTCATCAGTCTTCTTAGAGTCCTTTTTTGACGTTACTTGTTTCTTTGAGAATAATCTATCAATCCTGTTGAACAGAATTGCATTGATATGATGCATTACCAAAAGGGGAAAGCCATTTAGTTTAGCAAAAAGTACATGCAGTTGGTGCTTATATACCTCGTGACTCTTAGCAGTGACCTCCAAGCTCGAGATATGATGACATCTACTTTCTCCAAAAGGAAGTAGTCTGTTGTACGATCTATTCCAATGCCCCGACGGAATATGATATACTGCAGTGATATAAATGATGCGAAAAATAGTTGAACTCTGTGCTGAGCTTAATAATTCAATAAATGAAAGCAGAATGGTTTACAAGAGAAGACAAATACCTTATCTGCGAATGCTGGTAGATTATCATGAGGGTGCTCTTTAAAGTACCTTGACAACAACTTATGGTCTACCTATAATTTTTAAATAGTTAGTAGTTAAAAAAAGTGTATTTATGTGTCAGCATGCATGTTCAAAATTTTTATAAGTGATTCATACGTTGGATTCATCAACTTTGATGGGAAGGTTCAAAAGATATTGACCAGATTGGGCTACTTCATACTCTTGATCAGATAATAACTTGAAGTTGCTCTTTTCCATGATCTGCTTTTTGAGAACAGAGTTACGAGTAATAATTATTAAGAAAAATTGGAACGAATCATACTTATTGCTACGAAAAGGAACAGGCAGTGTGCGAACCTGAAAAATGTAAGTTAGGAAATTGAGTTCAAGGATTTCTATCTCGCCTGATGTCAAGCTCTGCTGCTCCAAAGTCTTCTCACCATTAACAGGATCAAATAAGGCGTACAGTTGCTACATCACAGTTGCCAACATTCAGTTAGCCAAATGAAACTTGGGGATTATGAGGTGTTGTAAACGAATAAAATAAGAGATAAGAACCATTAGATCCTCAAATTGCAGAAGATACCAGGCGCGGATTGTGTACTCCACTCTCCTACATAACCTTATGAACTCCGCACGGTCGTCATCACGCTCTGAGCAGTAAATATAGAGCATTTATACGTTACGGATGACAGATCAAATGACAACCATTTCAACTAAAAAAAAATTCTCAAGTGCGCCGTTGTGTAAATGTTCCGAACTCTTATTATTATCATCATCATTGCCGCTACTAGAACCGCATATCCAAAGGAAACGATGAAAAAAATGCGTTTTTTTTTTATTTCCTCTCCCATTTTTATCCCCTGAAACGCGACGCCGGAATAGGATCGAAACCATGAAACGCGGGAGAGATGTGAGGTACCGATGAGGTACGCGAGCTTCATGACGAGCCTGGGCTTGAGAACGGGGATGACGGACTCCCGCTCGAGCCGCACCACCTCCCTCACCACCCCGTCCTTCATCTCCTTGGTCATCTCCCACGCCGCCGCCGACGCCGTAGCTGGCCGCCCCTCCGCCTCCATCAACGGACCGGGGGTCGTGTACAGGAGGACGGACGGAGTCTGCAATCGGATTCGAGCCGTGGAGTCAGGCGAGGGAAGGCGTCGCGCCGCTGGAGGTTGGAGAAGCGATGGTGCGGAGAGAGGGAGATGGAGGGTCATGGAAGCGCGCCCTTTTTGAGAAGTTGCGCGGGCACGAGCGGCCTGGTGATTGTTGCCGTGTTGGACGGATTAATTCGCTTTATTAATTACTCACGACACCTTTAATTTTAGATATTAATTTTGACTATTTATTTTATTAAAAAAATTTGAAGAATATTGAAGTATATATTTTGCTGTAATTTGTTTTATTATCAAAGTAGTTAAAACAATAAATTATAATTTTACATATTTAAATTAATTTTTTGAATAAAATAAATAGTCAAAATTGATGTCTAAAGTCAACAGTGTCAATAATTTGAAAACAGATGGAGTAATAATTATGCTCAATTCCTATATTTTAGGTATATTCTTATACTTATTTTCATACATTCCTACCTGAACTTCGACACAGTGTGGGCTATGTAGATTAACGGTTTGAGTACTTATATATTGTCAACTGAAGTCGAAGGATTCATCGATCTACTTATCTTCACTTCAAAATTCATGCAATTTGAGTTAGTAACAGAGTAAGCAGCGGAAAGAAACGTTCCTATTCCATTCCTTCCATGTGTTGTCAGCTGAGAGCACCGTCGTGCGTCCGAGCCCACCAGTGTTTGATTCCCACTTTTGATGCTCATTTTTCATTCTTAATGAATTGGGAGTGCTTCTCCGCATTACTCCTCCCATGCATCCTCTAACCTTCTATGCATCCTCACACAGACAGTGGTTTCTGATTAGCTCTTATTTTTTTTACTCAGCGTGATATAAAAAATTCCAATGTGAATTTAACAAGTCAATAGAGTACGCAAAGTAGGAGGCCGCGAGGAGGGGGAAAGCCGCGTCTGACTTTCAGCAGCCCTAATTAAAGTGGATTGTTGTGGCCCTTTTGAGTTCTAGTCCGGTTTGATTATGGGAATTTTGTTTTCTAAATTGAACTGTGTGATTGTTATATAATTACTGTATCCCAAAGGATGCCATATAGAAGTTTTGTTTACCCAAGTTACTTGTCAGTCACCATATATATATCTCCGTGAATTAAGATTTTTTTTCCCTTGCAAATAAGTCATTGTGCCAGTCGTTTTTTTTTTTTAAAAAAAAATCACCATATATCTTCTTTCGTCCGTCTCCTAGACAGGATTCCCCATAGCAATGGAAAAAATGTGTTTAGAATTCCACAGCAAAGAACACATTTTTACATTGTCCAGTAACAAATTTGCCCTTCTTATTATTCGAAACACGTTCAGCTCACTGATGAACTGTCATTTGTTGAAGTTCACAACACAGAGCCTCAACCAGCTGTCAGTTAAGCAAAGTATCAGTATTTGAATTTCCACTTGCATAACGGCCTTCAGGCCCTAGCAGTATCGGTATGCAAGATGGCAAAACACATTTTCGAATCCAAGAACACCGGCAAAACTTAAACCATTCCTGCATGTTTCCACCCCACCGAATTTGCTCTCACCCCAATACCCCATCCTCTCTTCTTCCACTAATTGTAAGCACTGTTCAGGTAGAAGTACAGCCCGGCGAGGGCGGCGATACCGACGACGATGGCGATCGGCAGGGCGTTCCTGATCAGCCAAGCAATCAAAGAGGAATATTTTATGAATTTCAGTTAGATAGATCACTGATTCGATCATGTGCTAGTATACGAGATTAAGGAACTCTGTGTGCGTTTGGTTTCCATCAGAATCTGAAGGTGAGATGTTTACCCGATGGCTTCGTCCCTCTTGAGCTGCTCCTTCCTCGCCTTGCGGACGTCCGTGGCGTTCGCGTCCTTGGTCACCTTGGGCTGGTACGGCTTGAACCTTCTCTTGGGAGCTCCACAGACTGCATCAGCAACGGAGAGCAAGCGGTTTGAACTGTTCAGCCATAGGAAATGACACTATCTTTCCAATTTCCATGTAGAGAGTCATAAAGCTTATGATACCATGCTATGTCGTAGAATATATATGTACCCCCTCCAGTTTTAAATTGTTGATGCTGGTTAACATCGACAACTTGAAATCGGAGAGCGCTTGTATTACTAGTAACATCTAAAGCTGTAGCAGTGCTTCCAAAAGAGTCAGGTTTGTTTTGATTTTACTACGCGTGGTAATAAGTTCATCTATATCAGTAATATATGAATAAGCATTCTGATATCGGAACCACACCACACCCATGACGTTTCAGAAGATAAACGTCCTACTACTAGTTTCAGTGCATGCATGGTGCATCGCATCGGTTCAGCCATTCTGGTAGCAAAAAAGTTTTTCCAGGACACTGGAGCGTGTTCTCACCAGGGCAGAAGTATTTGTCAGACAGCTTCTCGAACGGCGTCCGGTCGTTGTAGATGTACCTGTGCAGCAGAACACAGGAGGAAGGAATTCAAGTCAGTCACCAACGCAGCTTCGAGTTCGACGCGCAGCCACAGACCGAGGTCCGCGCAACTCACCCGCAGTCGCGGCAGATGTAGGTCTGCTTGGACGCGACGCGCATGGTGATCCGGGCCGCCGCGGCCGCGCTCGCCACGCGCCGGCG
>BCLH01000420.1:23412-61004 GCA_001602315.1 Zoysia pacifica
CGTCCGGAGCGCGGCGGGCGGCGCGCGCAGCGTGGACGGGGTCGGCAGGGCCATCGCTGCCGCGGGCTGCAGCGCCTTCTGTTCTGCCGCTGACAAGTGCCGCAAGAACCGCTGACAGTGCAGAACAGAGCACTCCAGACTAGCGGAGAAGCGGAGCGATAACAGGACGCGAGGGGATAAGAGGCGCTGCGAGGTGAACGGTGGCCGCTGCGTTGGCGGGAGCTGGTGCCTTTTCCCTTTCCTCGCGTTTGGGTGTGGGGGCGACGGAGCCGGGGAGAGTGTGGAAGATGCGTGGCGTCCATGGTGACCCTTCGCTCGCTATCCCTTTTCGCATGGACGCCCTTGCCACTTGGCGCGGCGGTGACGGTGAAGGTACGGGGGTGAGCTCAGGAACGCGCCAACGGGGACCTGCCGCAGCAATGCGAGCCTGCCAAACAGCGGCAAATTCTTTATCACCGATAAAAGAACTTTTAGGCCTCCTTTGCAAAGGAGAAATTTTATAAAAATCTAACATAAATTTTATAAAAGTTAATTTAATTTAAATAAAAATAAAAAAAATTTGCATTCCAAGAAAGACTTTAAGTTACGAGGCCTTTTTTAGAATGCATAATTTTTACGAGAATTTCATAGAAATCAATTAAATTTCAAAAAAAATTTGTAAGAATCAGAAAAAATTCTCGTGTTTTATATGAAGCTTAAATTTTTAATTTTTTTATCAATCGTTAATACTAACTTTTTTTATTTTTTTCTAACTTTCCTCGTTACCGATTTTAGTAGTTGTTGTTGGGTTAAAGCTTGACGGTGGTTTATTGACATATGGGCCCTCATCGCTTTCTTTCTTTTTTCCCTTATTTGTCGTCTCCAGTGTATTTATGCTCCTTAATTCAACTGTCATTGTTTCCGAGCTTGCAAAAATCTGAAACTTTGCGAACTTATAAAATTTTTACAAGGAACAACTTTCATTAAATGGATGTTCAGAAAACTTAACAAAAAATGAAACATGACTAAACAAGTCCTTTTGAAGTTCACATATGGATGGAAGTGGTGAATAAGTAAAAAAAGTAAAAATAATATTGATGGTTGATAAGTAAATTGAAAATTTTAAGTGGGTGATAACAAACATGAAGTTCCTTTTTTTTAATGAGTGATAGAAATTTGTTGCCTTCCCTACGCAAAAGGCTTTTATCTCTGGCTCTGGCTGTTTTTTGTTTTTGAGAAAATGGGTTGAATTTCATTAGATATATGATAAACTTACATCCAGCCCCTTGCAAAGAACATCCAAAACAAAAGAAAATTACAACTAACTCGAGCGGTGCTCCAGGAGGTCGTCGCCCTTGTCGAACATAGTTGCCTCGCCTCGCCAGTCCTCCAGTGCAGCCATTGAAGGAGCTGAAGGTGAAAGCTCGAAGCTGATCCCCAGAGAGATGAATTAACTTCAATTTTTAATAAGGCCACTGGTAGCACTAGATCGCACCGTAAAACATTGAACGCATCGACAAAAAAACCGTCGGCCACAACATCGTCGTAAAACTTGAGATTTGCTGCTTGTCGCTTCCATAGCAGACCCTCATCAACAGAAGACAGACAACGCAACATGGGGACTAAAAACTCCAACCTAAAAGAAACAGGCTGGAGGACAACATACCTAGGAGGAATCCCTCCGGCACTGACACCATCACCGAATGATCCTAGTAGGAACAAAATCATCGATCCCCCAACCAAAATGGGAGAACAAAGATCCTAAAAAGGAATGAAACACATAAAAAACTTCAATCTAAAGTACCTTAATCTCGTATACACATCACAATAACCATATCTGGGCTCCCCTCCACTCTAAGGTGGTGTTTGGTATGCGTTCTGGCACCGTCAACAAAATGCAGGGGCATTAAGGGTGTGAACGTTGATTACATGTTTTGTTTGTTTTGGGCAGAGCAATGGTATTAGATAACATTGTCGTGCTTGGTTAAGTTTACCGCTCAGGTGCGCAGCTTGAAGGCAGAGCAGGGGCCCTGCGCCGAGGGGCCTGCAGGGCACGTCGCCTCACCAAAGCTTGGGGGTCCTGCAGGGCGCGCCGTCTCACCGACGCTGGGGGTCTTGCAGGGCGCGCCGCCTCACCGATGCTGGGGGGGTCCCGCAGGGCATGCCCCCTCACCGATGCGGCACCAGGACGAGATGGGCGGAGGGAACGAGAGGTCCGGCTGCAGGGGAGCGTGGCTCGAGGGGGTCCCCGACCACTTCCGTCCTTCCTCGCCATCACCGCTGAGAAAGACTGCTTCGTGGCCGGAAGCGATGCGTCTTCCGATCGGCTGTGGGGCGGGTCGTGGCTGGAGCCGATGGGCGGAGATTTGGGCTGCCGGGGCAAGCTGAGGGGCGGAGATTTAGGCCGCCAGGGCAAGACGAGGGGCGAAGATTCAGGCCTCCGAGGCAAGCCGAGAGGCGGAGCAGGGCAGTCGCCGGCGGTGCTGTGGTCAGGAAGGAGAACGAGCTCTCTAGAGCTGCTACCGTTTTGGAGGAGATTTATGGCGAGGGAGAGGAGAGATGGAATGTGATCAGTTTACAGGGGTGCATGAACGGTATCTGTGGAGTACGCTTCTAAATTATATACATTATAATCAAGTATATCAGCTAAACATGAGATAAATATTGACATATATTGATTTTACGGCACATCACGTATCAAAAGTCATTTCAAACTGTCAACTAAATATACTCAATCATATTATATATAATTTCAGTATTTCCCGATATGCATTTCAATACTCAAGATCAAAATGCATATCGCTAAGGCACGAGTGTAACCATCGTCATCATAAGTCATATATAGAGAGCCAATTTCAGAGTTTCATAGCAGGTTGTTTACCTTATATATTTACCAAAAAAAAAGATTGTGAACTCAACTAAGTTCTATGATCAACAACATGAACAAGAGCATCACTAGATGAAATATGTGGCTCTTGCTCAAGAGAACAATGCAGCAAAACTAACCAAAAGTCTTAAGTGCTCAGCCTCTAAGCACTAGTTACTCCAGTCTCTCACTCAACAAACAGCATTTTGAGTACGAAGATACTCAGCAAGACTTACACCACTAAGTCTATTCAAAGAGTATGCACTTTGACTTTAGACAGAAATAAGCTATAGAATAATATTTTGCATAAAAATATTAGCTTTGTATAGTAAATAAATTATAAACTTTAATATAAATGAAACTATAAAGGCGACGCTACCAAACTAACAACAAAGAATGAGTAACGGTTCACAAACTCATATATCACAATGTCCTTCAAATCACAACTAGAAAATCGTACTATGATGCTGTTGTTGTACCAAGGCTTAGTCATACCGAGACCGCGGCAATTCGAATTGTTTTTACACCTTGCAAGGAAGTACATCTGTACCCACACGCCACACGACCACCGACCATACAACCCGTCAGAAGTAGGTAGTGATTCGGTGTGACAACCCATTCCAAATACGCTCCGATCATTTACACAAGCGTTTGGTCAAGGTGAGTTGGTCGCTCTAGGCTCTCATTGGGGTCATCCTTAGCACCTCCTACATCCCCACACTCGCAAGCTAGATGGTCGCAGCTAGATAAAGAAGAATGCTTATCTATCTATTATTTCAACATGTGGATATACGAAGAGTGCTAAAGACAAAGAACACTTTATAAGCTAATTCCCCCTAAACCACACCATAACCAACATTCATCTTTCAATGAGCATGGTCAATTCTTCCCAATTAAACCTCTATATCTCGCGAACAATAGTGACCTTCCATTGTTTGACTTCTACTGTTTAAATTGAAGCCACACTAAGCAATACCGTAAAACCAACTTCTAGACCTACTCAACTCCTCACAAGGTAGGGTGATCACAACGAGCAAAAAAGGTAATGCAACAATTCGAATAGCAGATACTTTACTTAATGCCTGACTAATGCAATTATATTATTTAACTATACATATCAAAAAGGATTTAGATATGCAAGATGCTTGTCTCGAGTTGCAAGTTCTTTGCTCTCAAACGCTTGCTCTACTGCACTCTCCGAACCACCAACGTCACTCTCCGGTAGCTCACCTTCTAAACAGCAGAAAATGCATCAAATAAATGACATAACAATGATATAAAATGAAGTGCAAATGCCATGATAATTTGTAGACATAAAGTTCATTGAGTCATGATTGCAATGCAAAAAGAATGACTTGATTTGAGCAAGATTTGATCCAAAAATGAGCAAAACAGTGCAGCTGGTCAGGAAATAGTGGTTATGACCTTTAATTACTATTAAATTAGAAACTAATTATTCTGCTCTAGTTTTGGGCAGGTCCAAAGAAATAAATTTCACAACAAACAGAGGTCAGATGATTTTTCTATAAATTTTACAAGGTGGCAAGGTCGGGCTAAACCAGAGGGGTTGAACAGGGGGTCGAGAAAGGGGTTGGGAAAGGTCGGGAAGGGTCGAACAGAGGTCAAAAATGGTTGAACATATCAGAAAACAGAGGTCGGTAATGGTTGGGAAAGAGTAAAAAAAGGTCGGACAAGTCAATAAGGGGTAAAAAGGGGTCGGAAAGGGTCGAGAAAGAGTTGAAAAGGGGAGGATGATCATTTTGGTGATGAAAGTTGAGGTTAAAAACCTAATTAGAGATATTAGAAGCGTAATACCTCCTAAAAACTCTATTTTAGATGCTCAAAGTGACATGCAACAAAGTTAGATAAAAGAATCATCTATAATGATGGAACCTAACCATGGATGAATCTTGGGCTCACACATGGAGAACCACATGATCAAGAGACAGAGAATGAAGATGAGGAAAAGCTTCACCTCGGCGCTCAAAATCTTGGAGAGAAGCTTGAGAAAGAGGGAAAGCTTCGGATGAAGTCTTCGAGATTGAGATCGTCAATGACGGAGCTCACCCGATGTAACATCTTGAATTTTTCGAATTAAATAAAGTGGCAATTTCCCAAATTCTGTTCCAATTAAATTGTCTGTCTCAATTTTTGTTCTGTTCAAAAATCATTCGTTTCGAATTTCTTTCTGTCCAATTCGAAATCTGTTTATCTAAATTGATCCGGTGCCGAAATAATTTAATCCGCGTAATTTTTACGTTGAGCCTAAAATTATTTTCCAAAATTTCCTAATTAATTTTTCAGGTCTCTAAATATATTCCCTAATTAATTTCTTCAGCCTTCTTAATTGTTTCACATTTTTCAATTAAAATTCTAGATTAATTCCTAACCCCCTCATTCTAATCCCCTCCTATAAATACCCTCTAACCCTATCCTTAATCCTCATATCATTTTTCCCCTTTTTTCTTTCTTCCACCACAAGACGGAGATTTCTGGCAACCGTCGTCCGTGCACTGCTCTCCTGCCGTCTTCGTTTTCTGAGCCGCCGCTCTCCGTTTTCCCGCGTGCCGTTCCCGCTAGCCGCGCGCCTGCCTGCGTCGTTTTCCCGAGCCATGTCGCCCTGCGTCGCCGTCAACCGCCCGCGTGGAAGTCGCCGATCGGTCCGATGCCTGCAGCACCCGCGTCGCCCGATGCCATCTCCAGCCTCCGTCCGGATTCCAAAGCCGTTGCCGAAGCCGTCAACCTCGCTCTCCGCGCCGAGTCGCCGCGTCGTTGTCAGCTCGAGGCCGCATCGTCCTCGCCGTTTTCGCCTGCCAACCGAGTCATCTGCCTCGTCGCCCACGCCGCTCCAACGCGTCGGTCGACCAGCCCGTCGCCTAATTTTCCGCGTCACCGTGTTATCCTCCGGTCCAAGCAGAACAACTCCGCCTTGGTTTCCGTTCGCGTGCGTCGGCTGCCCCAAGTTCTAGTACTCCGGATTTCGTCTCCTATTTCCAGATTTCCGGTGAGAATAAAATTTCTCTCTCTTCAATTTCATTTTTCTCTCTGATTAATTGTTAGATTAATTGCTAATTTATCTGCGATTAATTATTCTGCAATTAATCTAAATTCTTGTGGTCTTGATTGTCTACATTTTTGAAGAACTCCGTTTGAACTCCGATTATTCTCAAAATTGTTCCGTTAATTTGTTTTGTCACGATTGTCGTGTAGGTTTGTTCCGGGAAACGTTTTGCGTATGTTTAGTCTAGTAGTTTCAATTTAGATTTAATTTCTGGTTTTAATTGTAGCGTAATTAGTGTCTAATTTTCTGTTCGTTTTGTGTTTAGCCGGTGTTCCAGAGGAGGAGTTCCGCGAGCCCGATCATTTCGTCGATTCGGATCCCGACTTCGATCCTGAGTTGCCAGATAAGCCGCGTTCCTTGATCACTTTGTACCCAGTATTTAAACTGCATGTTTTGTTTGCAACCCTAATTTACATGCCAACTATTTTAAAATGTGCTAGTAACGTTTCTAAGCCGTGCCTATTTACTGTTCTACAAATATGAACCCTAAGATTGCTTTAGAATATTTATTTTATTTTTATGCTTAGCCATGCTTAATCACATTTATTTTTATCTCACACCTATCACTATAAAATAGAATTTGTGTTAAATGCTTTTGAACCGTGCTTCAAATGTGTGAGTATTGCAAATAACTATACATAACTATTTAGCGGGGACAGGTTAGAGTATGAGGAGCTGGGGGATTTTTGGAAAGTCCCTGTGGACGTATCTGTTGCGGGTACAATGGAAAGATCCGGGCTGTGGTCTTTCCGTGAGACTTGTTGTTGGCGTTGAGGTTAGAGATGGTGCCTGCTCCGGCAATTAAGGACCAAATCCTTCAAGCCTTGTACGCTCAGTTGACAACTATGCACACCACGTTACTCTGTATAGGCAGTTGGCTTGATCTTGAAGCTTGCTGAGACTGGTTGTTTACCTGTGGGTTGGCGGTGTTGTGTTAGTGTGGTGTAGAGCTCTGACTCCCCACATGAGATCGAGATACCTCACCTGATCAGTGGTAGACTCTTCACAACTCTAAGACCCGATTGCGTAGGCTTTTGAGATCCTTATCCTGGAGGATGAATGACGCCAGTTAAAGCTTGTGAACGGGTCTTGTGTGTTCGTCGAGACTACGACGGTAGTTCCCGATGACGCATCTCGTGGGTCTAGGTGCATAACCTCTGCAGAGTTTTAGTCGATGTGCATTGCCACCTCCTTTTGGAAGGACACCCCCCTGAGTTGTGCTTCTCGTTGAGTAGTTTTGTTTTTCTTCCTCCTCTCCTTTTTTAAAATATTTTAGACTCCGACTTTTGAGCTGTGGCCGAGTGTGGAGTTTACATCGGTATTAAAATGAACCCCCATCCGAGATAACGGAAATCTCTGCGAGGCAAGATAATAAAATTTGACAAGTTTTAAAATGAAACTTTCTTGCATCCTTTAAGCAAAATGAAATGTTTTAAACTTGCATTTAGCACTTGAGCCATGCCTTTACCCTTGAAACTATTTGTATGCATACATTGTTGTTAGGTAGTACGCGGTTTGCTGAGTATTCATACTCACGGCTTTCTAATTTGTTGTTTTCAGAGGATACTCTCAGCTTCGACTTCGACTATGTCTCTGACGGTCCATGACGTCCGCTCCTGCGCTCAAGCTAGCCTATGTGGAGGAGGTTCGCTACTGCTGCCATGTTGATGTTTTTGCTGTCGCTCTTGATGGATTCTCGATAGTGATATATCTGCTTTGAGATGTTTCTGGCCTGCGTGCCGATGGACCCCTTTGGAGGATTTTATTCTAATAATTTCACTTTGATCTGCTATTTTCTATTATTGTTTCTTATTTAATATTTCTGTTATGGTTTCTTGATTGATCGCTTGTGATGCCTTGCTTGCCAAACTCCTAAGATTGGCATAATCACAGAAGATCGGGACTTATCGAAAGGTAAAAAAAATCCCGGTTATTACACCCGAGTTGAGGAAGATGAGCGGTTTTATGACGTCTCCGACGTCGACTCAGCTTGAAGAGGATTTGAAAAAGTCGTAGGAGAGGTCAAGAAAGCCTTCTCTTTGACTCTCGGTGATGAGGACGATAAAAATCGCCTCAGCTCTTGCTACCACAGTGGAGAGAAAAACAATGGCGGAATAGAGAGAAGAGTGCGAAATCCGATGGCTTTAAGCCTTGCTTAGACGGAAAACTCGAGGGGAACAGAGGTGGGGACCATGGGGCAGCGAGTGGAGGTTCAAACGGAAGAAACGGCATGCAACACGGAGCAAGGAATGGGTGCCACGATACAAAACACGCGGCATCACTTCTCTGCAGCCTGTCGGGAGGTTGAAAGAGATAGAGGAGAAGCTGACAGGTGGGGTACGATATGTTCCTTCTGTAGATTTTTCTGGTGATAGATAAAAAGAAGATGAATTCATTACCACTGGAATCACCGCCAACGAAGATATGGAATTCGAATGAAAATTCATCCAAGTTGACAGATTTCAAGAATTGAACGAATTGATCAACTGGTATTCAAGATTTTTGGGGAGTTGCTTCACAGTAAGAATTTAAATTCATTCAAATTTTAAATTTCAAATTTGAAATGTCATGATTTTGCAATGCTTGTGCTAAATGATGCTTATGATAATGACTTATGCATGCTGGGATGTTACAGATTCTCCCTTCCTTAAAAAAAATCTCGTCCCGAGATTCATTCAAGTCAGGAGAAAAGAGGGTAACAAAGAGTGGTGGAAAATGAATCGCAGCAGAACCAAGGAAACATGATGAGTGAATGTATCAATAAAGTGACTTAGGCAAGGTCAAAGACTCACCAAATCAAAGGGTTGAAAATAACTCGGGATATTGAGTATGGAGTTCATCTTCTCGCTCCCATGTTGCCTCATTTTCAGCATGGTCACTCCATTGAACTTTGAGAAATCTTGTGGTTTGATTGTGGGTTTTCCATTCAGCTTCATCAAGAATTCTAATAGGATGCTCTTTGTAAGTGAGATCAGGTTCAAGCTCAAGATCTTCAAGGTTAATCGACTCGGATGGAACTCGGAGACACTTCTTGAGTTGAGAGATATGAAAGACATCATGGACAGCTGAAAGAGATGGCGGAAGTTTCAATTGATAAGCGACTTCTCCTCGCTTCCCAACAATAGGAAAGAGACCAATGTATCGAGGAGCCAACTTTTCTAGAACTTGAAATCTTTTCAAGCCCTTGAAAGGAGAAACCTTGAGATATACATAATCACCAATCTGAAGTGATAAGGGGCGACGGCGATGATCTACATAACTCTTTTGACGGAATTGGGCTGACCTCAAGTTAGCTTGAATGATTTTCACTTGCTTTTCGGCTTCCAACACAAGATCAGGTTCGAAAAATGACCGTTCATCGGGTTCTGACCAATTCCATGGAGTTCGACACCGTCTTCCATAGAGTGCTTCAAAAGATGACATTTGGATGCTAGCTTGATAACTATTATTGTAGGCGAATTCTGCAAACGGAAGACATACATCCCATTTCTTGTTGTAGGTGAGAGCACATGCACGAAGCATATCTTCTAAAACTTGATTCACCCTTTCTGCTTGTCCACCGGTATGAGGATGATGAGCAGAACTATAGAGAAGATCAGTATTCATGGCCATATGAAGATGCTTCCAAAATTGAGAGACAAACCGCGGGCCACGATCTGAAATAATCTTCACTGGAACACCATGAAGACACAAGGTATAACTCAGCATACTTGGCAATTCGGTAAGTGGTCTTGACAGAAAGAAAGTGGGCAGATTTGGTCAACCGATCGATAATGACCCAAATGGAATCATATCCTTGAAAAGTTCTTGGTAAACCAGTGATAAAATCCATACCGATTTCCTCCTATTTTCAAGATAGAATGGGTAAAGGTTGGAGAGCACCTGCTGGTTTCAAATGATCTGCCTTGATTCGATGGCACACATCACACTCGGACACATAACGCGCAACTTCACGCTTCATGCGAGTCCACCAAAAGAGCTTCTTGAGATCATTATACATCTTTGTACTTCCCGGATGCATAGAAAATATGGAGTCATGAGCTTCATCTAGGATTCTTCTCTTCAACTTTGAAATCTTAGGAACCACAAGATGTTTTCCAAACCATAAGATGCCTTGTTCATCCAAAGTAAAGCATTTAGCATCTCCACCTTTCACCTTGTCTCGAAGAAGAGACATCCCTTTATTTCTTCATTGGGCTTCTTTTATTTCTTCAAGTAGAGTGGATTGAAGTTGGATATTGAAAAGAGATCCCTCTTTGATTATACCAAGATTGAGTTTTCGAAACTCATCACAAATAGAGAGAGATGAGCGCTTGACTGAAAGACAATGACAATGTGCTTTTTGGCTGAGCGCATTAGCAACAACATTCGCCCTTACAGGATGATAATGAACTTCTAATTTGTAATCCTTGATCAGCTCTAACCATCTTCTTTGCCTCATGTTGAGATCAGCTTGAGTAAAAATGTATTTGAGGCTCTTGTGATCGGTGTAGATGTTGTAAGTGTTAGCAAGAAGATAGTGACGTCAAATCTTTAGAGCATAGACAACAGCGGCAAGCTCTGAATCATGAGTTGGATAATTCTTCTCATGGGGCTTCAGTTGACGAGAGACATAAGCAACAACTCGGCCTTCTTGCATAAGCACGTAGCCAAGATCATTGCGAGAGGCGTCACAATAGACATCAAAACTTTTGGTGATGTCAGGTTGAGCAAGGATTGGTGCCGAAGTGAGAAGAGACTTTAAGGTTTGAAATGCATTCTCATAGTCTTCTGTTCATTCAAACTTAGAACTTTTCTACAATAGCTCCATCATCGGCTTGGCAATCTTCGAGAAATTCTCAATGAACCGACGGTAATACCCCGCAAGTCCAAGAAAGCTTCGGACTTCAGTGACGCTTTGCGGTTGCTTCCAATCAAGCACATCTTTCACCTTACTTGGATCCAACGTAACACCATCCCTTGAAAGAATATGACCAAGGAAAGATACCTTCTTTAGCCAAAATTCACACTTAGTGAATTTAGCGTAGAGGCGATGTTGACGGAGTTTTCCCAAGACAATCCATAAATGATCAGCATGCTCTTCTTCGCTCTTAGAATAGATAAGAATATTATCAATGAAGATCACCACAAACACATCCAGCTCCTCAAAGAAGATAGAATTCATCAAGTACATAAAATAGGCTGGAGCATTGGTGAGACCGAAAGACATGACAGTGAACTCATAGGACCCATAGCGAGTGGTGAAGGCAGTTTTTGGAATATCTTCTTCACTAATCTTGATTTGATGATAGCCCAACCTTAGATCAATTTTAGAGAAAACTCGAGCACCAGATAGTTGATCAAAGAGAATATCAATGCGAGGGAGAGGATACTTATTCTTGATGGTGACAGCATTGAGAGGGCGATAATCCACACACATCCTCAAGCTGCCATCTTTCTTCTGTACAAAGAGAGCCAGGCACCCCCAAGGTGAGGAGCTCGGTCGAACAAAACCTTTGTCCAACAATGTCTTTGAGCTGCTCCTTCATTTCAGCCAGCTCACTAGGTGACATCCGGTAAGGTCGCTTGGAGATAAGAGCTGTCCCAGGTTCAAGCTCGATAACAAATTGAACATTGCGATCTAGAGGCATACATGGCAACTCCTCAGGAAACACATCTGGAAATTCACATACCACAGGAATAGCAGCAATATCCGCGGTAGTGCCTTCTAAGGCATAGAGATTAGAATCACCTCTATCAAGACAAAGAGTCAAACGACCACCACAAAGAATTTTGAGATCAACAGTACGAGGGCCACAACGGATGATAGCATCATAATAGGTCAACCAATTCATACCCAAAATGACATCCAACCCTTGGGTATCAATGACAATTAGATTTGCAAGAAAGGTCTTTTCATTGATCAAGATTTTGGCCGGAGAGACAACTTGGTTAGAGAATAATTCAGCTCCAAGTGCCTTAATATGCAGCGGTGAAAACATTGACTTACTTGATATGCTATGATGTATGATAAAATCTTTCTTGATAAAAGAATGTGATGCTCCTGAATCAAAAAGAACAACAACTGGATGGGAATGAACAAAAAGTATTCCAAGTAACACACCTGCATCTTCTTGAGCAGCCTCTGCAGTGATATGATTGATACGGCCTTGTTTTGGGACAGGCTTGGCCCCTTGGCCTCGTGGTTGAGGAAGAGGCAGCGGCGGTCGAGGAGGATTTGCCCCAAGATTCTTCAGTGGATAGGGGCATTGGCGAGAGTGATGCCCCACTTGATTGCAGTTGAAGCACGGGCCACGAACATTTTCACTTGGAGGGCCTGCATGTCTTGGAAAGTTCGAGGCAGCACGCCTCACCATCCACATGGGCTGCGGTGGTGGCGAGTTTGGCGCTCGTAGAGGTGGCGAAAGGTTGACACGTGGACGCTGCTGCAAGCTACCACCTGTTGAAGGAGGTGGTCCTCTCTTCCGCTTCTTGTATTTTTGATGAGCCTTCCACTTGTGCTCCACGGTAATGGCAGTGCTCACCAACTCATTGCAATCTGCAAACTTGAGAGCGAACATCTTGTCTTGCATCTTGAAGCTAAGGCCTTCTTTGAATCGCTCTTGCTTCTTTTCATCAGTCTCCACTTCATTATGAGCATATTGGGACAGCATATTGAACTCTCGAGAATACTCATAAACCGTCATGTTGCGCTGCTTGAGGTCCATGAACTCTTTCTTCTTGATGTCCATGAGTCCCTTAGGAATATGAAACTCACGGAAAGCCTTCTTGAATTCAGCCCATGTAGTACGATAATCAACGGGTTGAGAAGCAAGATAGTTGCTCCACCAAGTACCCGCCGAACCTTGAAGTTGATGGGCAGCATACATGACCTTCTCATGTTCTCCACATCGAATGAGATTGAGCTTTTGCTCTATGGTGCGGAGCCGGCCATCTGCCTCAACAAGATCCTTGGCATGAGTGAAGACCGGCGGTTGGGTACGAAGAAAGTCGGAGTAGTCATCTTGCTGATCCACTCCACTACCCGGACGTTGAGCGGTGTTCTGAGCAATGATGCAGAGAAACTCATGCTCAGATTGGCGGTTCTCTTCCATCCTCATGAGCACATCAGCGAGAGTGAGGGCTATTGGTGGCGGTGGGTTCTGTTCATTGCCCGCCCCACTGTTATCTCCATCCACTCTCATCCTGCCACCATTTTTTCGAGAGTTACAGATCAGATCAGATTTGATGGAAAGAAATGATCGAAAGATTGAAATATCGATCAAAACAAGATCTGATATAGGATAGCAGAATCATAGTTGAGATAGCATAAAAAAGATTTGCTAACCATCAATCAACAAGAGGAGAAAGATATGACATGATATGATCAATATCATGAGAAATGCATGCATGTGAACGATTTTGACATCGCAACACACTCCCACTAACTTAGCTAAGAAGAAAAACAAGTTGCAACAAATTTTTAACAAGTTGTTATGGTGCAACCATAAGGTAGAAGAAAAAACACTAGGAAAAAGAAGAGGAATAAATAGCAGCCTCCTTAATGCAATATTAATTTAGTTCTGTAATTAAAATTAATTGAGTTGGCATATTTTAATTACTAGCTACCCTTGGGCTCTAACGGGGTTCACTCTACTAACCTTGCTCTGATGCCACGCTGTGGAGAAGCCTTCCAAATCATATACATTATAACCAAGTATGTCGGCTCAACACATATCGACCTTACGGCACGCCACGTGTCAAAGGCTATTTCGAACTGCCAACTAAAGATACTCGATCATATTACATATAATTTCGGTATTCTCTGATATGCATTTCAATGCCCAAGATCAATATGCATATCGCTAAGCCACATGTGTAATCACTGTCATCACAAGTCATATGTAGAGAGTCAATTTCAGAGTTTCATAGCAGGTTGTTTACCTTACATATTTACCACAAAAGGAAGATTTTAAACTCAACTAAGTTTCTTAATCAGCAACATGAACAAGAGCATCACTAGGTGAAATATATGACTCTTGCTTAAGAGAACAACGCAGCAAAACCAACCAAAAGCCCTAAGTGCTCAGCCCCTAAGTACCAGCTACTCCGGTCCATCACCAAATCTGGGAGGATAGAAGTACCCAAACACAAGCTCATCCTCACCTGCAAAACTCAACAAGCAGCATCTTGAGTACGAAGGTACTCAGCAAGACTTACACCACTAAGTCTATTCAAGAAGTATGCACTTTGGCTTTGGACATGAATAAGCTATAGGATAACAATTTGCATAAAAGCATTAGCTTTGTATAGTAAATGAATTGTAAACTTTAATATAAGTGAAACTATAAGGGCGACGGTACCAAACCAACAACAAGGAATGCGTAACGGTTCATAAGCTCACATATCACAATGTCCTTCAAACCACAACTAGAAAATCGTACCATAATGCTGCTGCTGTACTAAAGCTTGGTCATAACCGAGACCGCGGCAATTCAAATTGTTTTACACCTTGCAAGGGAGTACATCTTTACCCACACGCCACACGACCACCGACCATACAACCCGTCAGAAGTAGGTAGTGATTCGGTGTGACGACCCATTCTAAATACGCTCTGACCATTTACACAGACGTTTGGTCAAGGCGAGTTGGTCGCGCTAGGCCCTCATGGGGGTCATCCCTAGCACCTTCTACACCCTCAAATTCGCAAGCTAAATGGTCGCAGCTAGATAAAGAAGAAGCTTACCTATCCATTATTTTAGCATGTGAATGTACGAAGAGTGCTAAAGACAAGGAACACTTTATCAGCCAATTCCCCCTAAACCACACCATAACCAACATTCATCTTTTAATGAGTATGGTCAATTCTTCCCAATTAAACCTCTATATTGCGCGAACAATGGTGACCTTCCATTGTTTGATTTCTACCGTTTAAATTAAAGCCACGCTAAGCAATACCGTAAAACCAACTTCTAGACCTAGCCAACTCCTCACAAGGTAGGGTGATCACAACAAGCAAGGAAGGTAATGCAACAATTAGGATAGCAGATACCTTACCTAATGCCCGACTAATGCAATCATATTATTTAACTGAACATATTCATTTAAGACATATCAAAAAGGGTTAAGATATGCAGGATGCTTCCTTTGAGTTACAGATTCTTCGCTCTCAAACGCTTGCTCTGCTGCGCCCTCCGAACCACCAACGTCACTCTTCGTTAGCTCACCTTCTAAACAACAGAAGATGCACCAAATAAATGATATGACAATGATATGAAATGAGGTGCAAATGTTATGAGAATTTGTAGATATAAAGTTCATTGAGTCATGATTACAATGCAAAAAGAATGACTTGATTTGAGCAAGATTTGATCCAGAAATGAGCAAAACAATGCAGCTGGTCAGGAAATAGTAGTTATGACCTTTAATCACTATTAAATTAGAAACTAATTATTCTGCTCTGGTTTTGGCAGGATAATATTTTTAGTGTGTAGGTAACAGAGAGATGAATCCAAGGAAACAAAGTTTATAACAAACGGAGGTCGGATGATTTTTTAATGAATTTTACAAGTTGGAAAGATCAGGCTGAACCAGAGGAGTCGGACAGGGGGTCGGAAAAAAGGTCGGGAACAAAGGTCAAAAAAGGTCAGACATATCAGAAAAAAAGTCGAAAAGGGTCGAACAGGGGTCGATAATGGTTGAGAAGAAGTCAAAAAGGGTTGGACTGGTCAAGGGCTCAGAAAAGGGTCGGAAAAAGTCGAGAAGGTTGAAAAAGGGTCGAAAAGGGGTCGAAAAGGAGAATATGATCACTTTGGTGATGAAAGTTGATGTTCAAAACCTAATTAGAGATATTAGAAACGTAATACCTCTTAAAAACTCTATTTTAGGTGCTCAAAGTGACATGCAACAAAGTTAGATAAAAGAATCATCTATAATGATAGAACTTAACCATGGATGAATTTTGGACTCACACATGGATAACCAAATGATCAAGAAAAAGAGAATAAAGATGAGGAAAAGCTTCACCTCGGCGCTCAAAATCTTGGAGAGAAGCTTAAGAAAGAGGGAAAGCTTCGGATGAAGTCTTCGAGGGTGAGATCGTCAATGGCGAAGCTCACCTGAGTTGAGAAAGATGAGCGGTTTCACAACGTTGGACGTCTTTGACGTCGACTCAGTTTGAAGAGGACTTGAAAAAGTCGTAGGAGAGGTCAGGGAAGCTTTCTCCTTTAACTCTCGGTGATGAGAACAATAAAAATCACCTCAGCTCTTGCTACCACAGTGGAGAGGAAAACAATGGTGGAATAAAGAGAAGAGTGCGAAATCCGATGACTTTAAGACTTGCTTAGACGAGAAACTCAACGGAATCGGAGGTGGAGACCATGGGGCAGCGAGTGGAGGTTCGAACGAAACAAACGGCATGCAACACGGAGCAAAGAATGGGTGCCACGATGCAAAACACGAGGCATCACTTCTCTGCAGCCTGTCGAAAGGTTAAAGAAGATAGATGAGAGGCTGACAGATGAGGTCACGATATTTTTCTTCTGTAGATTTTTCTGGTGATAGATAAAAGGAAGATAAATCTATTACCACTGGAATCACTGCCAACAAAGATATGAAATTCGAATGAAAATTCATTCAAGTTGAAAGATTTTTAAGAATTGAACAAATTGATCAAGTGGTATTTAAGATATTTTAAAAGTTACTTCACAGTAAAAATTTAAATTCATTAAATTTTAAATTTCAAATTTGAAATACCATAATTATACAATGCTTATACTAAATGATACTTATAAAATAATGACTTATACATGCTAGGACGTTACAGTATCAGTTTCGTGAAGCGTGAAAACCGATTACGCTGTGAACCAATCACAGTCCAGTCCAACCAAACGAAAAAGAACGTTATTAAATAACACCGTAAGTTATTTAGTACGTAGTAAATCAGCCTAACCAAACAAGTTCCAGGTGTAAACCGAACAAGCCTACAACAGCGAGAGAGGAGGGGGGGTGGGGGGGGGGAACCCGGCCAGATCGACGCTGGAGCTTGTCGCCAGTTCTATCGCCTCGTCTCGCCTCTGGCTCTGGCTGCTGGTAACGCTTGTTCTGTTTCCTTGCTCCTGTTTCCTTGCTCAAAGCTCCAATACCCAGCCGCCGCCATTGGGCCTGTTACGGGGTAACCTGGTCGGGCCCATGTTTTCGCTCGACCACCCTACCGGGGCGAGTGAATCACAAAACTTCAGCCCATTTTAATTTGTCATCATCGCCAACGGAACCACGGCGCGCATCATCCATCCTACTGCCAGCCGCCATTGGAGCTCCACCCGAGCTCCGGCACAGACGCAAGATTCCGAACCGCGAAAATCGACTGTTCCATCCCTCAGAAGAGAAAAATGTTCTACCGAAGAAAATCAGATGTTGTAGCTCAAAAAGTCGAATATTCTGGCTCACGAAGTCCGGCTCTCAAAATCGGTTGTTTCATTGGGTATTGAACAAGACCAATCTCCTGGTAACAGGCACACGATTTTGGCTTGAGGTTAATCTCCGGGTATTGAACAAGACCAATCTTTCCCTAAAAACATGATTTTACAAGCATGGAACCATTTCCCCGGGAATCTTGGGAACGTGTAGAAGAAACAAAGCCAAGCAACCTGATGGCGTTTTCCAGCTTCTAGATCTGTTCTCTCCACCTGCGTATGGGCAGCTGCATTAAATTCCCGGCTTCCTGCAGGCTGCAGCCTTGCATACAATTTTTATCCTTGCACATTTTGTAGCTCTGCAAAGAATCCGGAGATTAATCAAGCTCTAGAACAGCTTCAGAGCACCTACACTCCTTGGACTCTCGATCAGTTGATGAACACGGGTTCAATTTTCTGGTCAAAGGCTTCTCTTCTCTCGTCGTCATCATCACCTGAACATCTGTGCCATCTGCATATGCCATCAGCAAAAAACAAATGACAATTCATGATCAAGGATCAACCACTGCTTCTGCAATCTGCAGCAGGGAGGTCGACGAGGCAGTCGGAATCACAGCGTGCACCCGGCTGACTTCGTTTTCTAGATCGCAGCGAAATTTATCCCAGATAGTATTGCTGTAGCATGCATCCGATCTCAACAGCTCCCCTGCTGAAGATTAGTCAGCGCGCGAGAGGCGGTTATGCGAGCTAGCAGCATGATCATCTGAGATTTAGCAGCAGGGATCGAATAAGGGTTCCATGTGCAGAGCTCATGCATGTGCGGCTTCTTGGAGCGAGGGATTTCAGGAGCCTAGTTTAATGGCAACCCTTGGTTAGGGGACGGCTTTGTTTCTGGGCATCGCGCCATGTGAGGCTTAGGCTCACCGGAGGAGGGCATCACTTGAGCTCATGTGGCCTGTGGCCTGTCCCCCATGGTGATCTTGTAGGCCCTCACAGATCACCCGTTTCTTGGATCCGGCGCCATTCGATCGTCGAGCTGTGATCATCCTGTCAAAATGATTGGTTGCAGAGACAACTAACACCCAATATATGTTTATTTATGCTTAGAGTTTGGCATGCATACATGATGTGCAACACAAGGTTTTGATCCAAAAGGTCACCTGTACTTTCCGATCTTTCTCTTAACTCATCGTGCTTTGAGTAGTGTAGCTAAGACCCATACAAATGCATCCAGAAGGGAGGCAAAGGGGTTGGTGTGAGCTGACCAGTGCCTTGTGGTCCTCAGGACAAGATTTTGCGGTTGTACTTCACATAATGTTGATTATCTCCACGAGCTAGGGGAAGGATTAGTGGTGGTCCTGTGACTCCTGTGGCTATCTATGTAGTATGGATCATTGGAGGGTGTTAACATTATTATCATCAGTCAAGGATCATCACACATCACCACCAGAAAGTGCCAAGTGGATTCCGTCAGTGGTTATTCTAGTGTCATGTGTCAATAGATTTAATGAAGAAATCAGAAGAAGTTCCACGCGGATCGTTGCAAAGATGAGTATCCCCCCCCCCTCTTTTTCTTCATATAAATATGTGATTGGTGTGTGATTAATTATTAGAGTGCATGGTGCATGTGTCAAATGTTGATTGAGAGCTTACCATAGAATTCTAAGAAAATTCTGAGGTTTCATAGAAAGTTTCAAAGTTTATATATCCATCGTGATAATCATCCAACATGCTTTTTTCTTAGAATGCAGGAAAAACATTTCAACAACAACAAATGGAAGCCATATGGCTACAAATGGTGTTTGTTGGATGCTTAAATAAATCATAGCACTATTTCATATTTGCAAAATAAATAAATATACTTGTGGACAAAATTGACACCAGTGTCTCTTGTCCAGTCAGGGAATGGAGGACTTTGGATTACACTATGGTGCCTATCTGGAGCTCACCAATATAAGGTGAAAAGAACTGCTCCACGAATAGGAAATGAATCGATATTTGATATGCATTGACTTTTCTTGGAATGGCAAGATAAAAGTTGTGACAAATGCACTCAAATCACATCATCCCTTTTAGATGATATCATTGACTTGGTCATCGCGTATCATCACTCCCAGGCTCAAGTCATCACAATCAGATTATTGAAATAATTAATTAACATGATTATCCATCATGTTTACAATTCTGCTGTCAATCTTGGCCTTCCTGGACTTCAAGATCATACAGGTTGTTTCTAGTATGTTTCTCTTTGTATATGTTTTTGTATTTGTGAGTGTGGAAGAATAGTGTCTGATTCATGTTTTTGGCACTTAGTACATTAAACCAGCCGCTTCTGGGACAGTTGTTATGTTCTTCCTTGTTTTCCTCCTCATTTCCTGCCCTTCCAGGGACCTTATGTCTCTTGCAAATTAAGTCTTTTCATGCACATCTTTACTATTAAGTGCAGCTTCTGTATTTTTTTTTTTTCAAGAACTATTTTCGGGCATATTTTCCCCTGCAATTTCGATTTGATCGAACAAATCCATCAGATCATTGCTTTTTTTTATCCATATATTCACTAGATGACAAATTTGTCTTTTCCCATTACTGTGAACGCTAGCTTGCTGCACAATTAATAAACAAAAAGACATGACATGTCTGGACTTAGCATAATTATTTACTGCTCGGTGACTCCCTTCCCTGTCTGTTTCCAATGCAGATAACCATCAATCTTGTTTGCAACTCAGCGCAGTGCAGGGTCTAATTATTATAGTGAGATTTTTTTACTAACATGAAATTTAATTATTATAGTTAACCCGGTATAAAAACAACAAGTTCCTGAATGCACAATGTGCAGAAAGTTTGCTGATGTCACCTGAGACTTTCTTAGCATTAGTAGTTCAGTCTTGATGGGCTATATGACATGATACAAGATAAGATATTAGGGAGTAGAAAATCATGGAGTTGTGCAAAATTCCTACTTTGATGACTGGCTATGAAAATATTCTATCTGGATATATAATGAAAGAGATGGGCCAATGCACACCTCGATGATTTTCATATTTGATCATGAGCAGCAAGATACTGCTAGGGTTGTTTTGCAATTTGTTTTGACATGTGTTTTTTATGCGGATTCATTTTACCTGTTGTTTCGATGCTAGTAATCATGCAATTTCTGCACATTAACATGGACAACTTGTCATTCAGTCTGTTGGAGAGCTAGCAGCACACTCTCTTCTGTCATCTGAGCCAAACCTGTTAAGCACTTTCTCGGACATTACCCAAGAAATAATCCCAGATCTTTCTGTGAAAGCAATCGTATTTGTTTTTCTAGTTTGATTTTATGGGTCGAGTTTTTTATGGACAGCTGTTGCAAGCCTGAGCTCAAGATTTTTTTTCCTTTTTAATAACCTGAGCTGACTAAATAAAATCACATCACATCTGATCTAACATATTTCCTGAATAAAGAATCAACACAAGTTTATCAAATGATGGAACAGGGCAGGGAGCATATATGTATTTTAACCCCGTTCTGAATTTGTTTTATTTTCTATGATAAAGTGGGATTTGAATATACTTGTTGGCAGGAATGATTAGGTGTCTATTTAAGCCCCAACAAAACTGAGACAGCTAGGACTATGAGACTAGCCATGTGTGTGTCACTGTACTCTAGCTAGAGCTCTGATTGAAATTACGATGTCTCAAGAAGTCATCTAAACATTCTTACTAAAATGCTTTCTTGACAGCCTATAGGGCATCTTCAAGACGAGACATTTCAGACATTACAAAAAGCTTGAAATAAAAGGTCACCAAAAGGTCAGCAAATAGTCCTAAACTGATGATTAATCTTTTTCCCGCAAATATTTCTATCAAGTCAACTTACTTTGCGATCAGTCCAGATTATTGTGATGATGACAATCTTGCGCAGTCGATATGGCATCGGATCACTAAATAGCAAGCATGGGAAAAGAACCTGAATAAAAGCCTGGCCAGTATATTGTTGGGGAGATGGCTATCCAACAACAGAAGAATTGATATTGTTTATAAATGTATCAGTTCCAGACCCAGACTGGTCAAAGATTCAAATGGTTCCAATATATTTTACACATGGAAGAGCATCAAAGAAACCTTTCTTATTTCTTAGAAGAATTTGAACTTTGTCAGAAGGCCTGCTAAAGAAAGGCAAGCTCAAAATTTTAGATGCAGACATACATAAACAAAAAGTAAATAATGTTCCAATGTTTATACAGGAGAAGATCAGATTGCCTAGTTGACCTTGCCAGCTTCTTTTGAAAAATAAAACAAGCCTCTGTTTCATTTACCTTTCTGTCAATATGCTAAAATTCACCTTTGTCAGTATGATAAACTGGAGTAAATTTTTTCTGACAGTTTTAGTAACCTTTGTACTGACAGGACTCAATCTTCCTGTAAGTAGCTCTCACACTCTGTCCATACAACCATTGAGCGGTCTGGAATCTGGCGGCTCCTCTGACAAGTATATGGCCATGTTTGCAATGGAAGAGTGTATCTCGACAACTACAGGAACATAAAAGAGACTAGTATTTAAGTTATTAAGGAGGTAGCCATATGAACCTTTGACCCATAAATGATGCATCTAATCACAAGCTCCAAAACATGGTCACATGTGTAGGCCCTTGACAAGTGACGTGCACCCTACATTGTGCTCTCTTCCCCATAAATTTGCTGAACCACAGAATTTTTTTTGGGGGTGGGAGGGGGGGGGGGGGGGGGAGAGAAGGGTAACAAATCCCACCAACACCTCTCTCCCCCTCTCATGAGCAAAGCTAGCCTTACCAATCAAAACCGACGAAACCAGCGGAGGACAGCGAAAACCGTTAAAACCGACTGATTTACTATTCCAATATCTAAATAAAAAAATGACTGAATTTTAGCAAATGTTACAGTAAATCACTCGGTATTTGGACCAAATGATTTTTTTTGTTTACTGCTCAACTTTACTGTTTACCCAATAATTTTCGTGGTTTTCAATTTTTTTTTATTTTTTAACCAAAAATTGGAGAACCGAAGAAACCAAAATGTACCCATTTGGTTGAAACCAGAAAAACCAAATGGTTTTCAATGGTTTTGTAAACAACGCTCATGAGTCATGAACTCATGATACTTATGTATAAGTGATGGAAGAGAGATCAGCTCACTTCTGCGCCAACAGTAAGGTGCTAAGACAGTAGTACAAGCTGCTCAATGTCCAGGAACAGCAGCGAGTGCACGCTTGCATGGATCTAGCAATGTCAACCACGACGACATCCACGTTCCCTGCGGTGCCCGACCACCATGCCCACGGTCACCATCCTCTCTCTTCCTCCTGCACCTCGCCATCGTCATCACCGGAGATGTCGTCGTTGCCGCCGCTCATCCCGCCATGCGACCCGCACGACGGCCCGGCGTGCCTGCAGCTCATCGAGGACTTGACCGCGCAAGCCGACGCCATGCAGCAGCGCGTCCTCGACCGGATCCTCGCCATGAACGCCGGCACGGACTACCTCCGCGGCTTCCTTGGCGACAACGTCGAGGGACACGAGCTCACCGCCGCGTTCAAGGAGCGCGTGCCGGTCGTGGAGTACGAGGACGTCAAGCCGTACATCGAGCGCATCGCCAATGGCGCTCCCTCGTCGCTCATCTCCTCCAAGCCCATCACCGAGCTCCTCACGAGGTTCGTCGCTGTGTCACCACTCACACCAACAAACGTTGACCCTCGCCAGCGGAATTTCAGTCACTTATGATCGCTGCACGCGCAGCTCTGGCACGTCGGGCGGCCAGCCGAAGCTGATGCCTTCCACCGAGGAGGAGCTCGACCGCAAGACCTTCATGTACAATCTTCTCGTCCCCGTCATGAACAAGTGCGTGCCTCCGTCCTTGGCTCCCAGACATCTCCAGGTCTCCATGACCGCAAGAGCACACACGCGCGTGGGAGTTGGGACCCCATATGTGAGTGACTGAGTGATTCCTGTGCATGTCGGCGTCATGCAGGTACATGGACGGGCTGGACGAAGGGCGGGGCATGTACCTTCTGTTCGTGAAGCCGGAGATCCCGACGGCGTCGGGGCTGGTGGCGCGGCCGGTGCTGACGAGCTACTACAAGAGCCGGCACTTCCGGCAGCGGCCGGACAGCCCATACACGCGCTACACGAGCCCCAACGAGGCGATCCTTTGCCCGGACAGCGCGCAGAGCATGTACGCGCAGCTGCTCTGCGGCCTCGCCCGTCGCAACGAGGTGCTCCGCGTCGGCGCCGTCTTCGCCTCCGCCTTACTCCGCGCGATCAAGTTCCTCGAGGGCCACTGGGGCGAGCTCTGCGACGACATTCGCGCCGGCTGCGTGGACGACGCGCGCGTCAATGACCCGGCGTGCCGGGAGGCCGTGGCCAGTGTCGTGTCGCGCCCGGACCCGGAGCACGCCGACGCCATCGCCGCCGAGTGCGGCGCCGGGTCGTGGCGGGGCATCGTGAGGCGGCTGTGGCCGAGGACCAAGTACATCGACGTCATCGTGACGGGGTCCATGGCGCAGTACATCCCGCTGCTGGAGTTCTACGGCGGCGGCCTGCCGCTGGTCTCGACCATGTACGCGTCGTCGGAGAGCTACTTCGGGATCAACCTCCGGCCGTTGGACCGGCCCGAGGACGTGGCCTATACGTTGCTGCCCAACATGTGCTATTACGAGTTCATCAAGGTGGAGAAGGACGGCGAGGAGGCCAAGGAACGGGGGAAGGTGGTGGACCTCGTCGACGTCGAGCTCGGAGGCTACTACGAGCTCGTGGTCACCACGTTCACAGGTGAGCGGCCGTCGTGTGCTTTTCTTGCATCAGTGATTGCTCCGCCGTTGATATTATCTGCATGAATGTGCTTGGGCCTATCTCTTCCTTCCGGCTTTTTGTGGCTAGTTTACATTTCAAGCTGTTTAGAAATGGATTTTGTTTGAGGATAGTATGTGCAAACAAATTTTCGATAAATTTACACAAGGTGAATTTTCATGTAAGAAAACAATATATTATTAAGATGTAAAATAATGTGTCCACCATTTTAATTAGAAGTAAATAGAGAGAGAGAGAGAGAGAGAGAGAGAGAGAGAGAGAGAGAGGTGTTGTTCTACACACTTAAGTAACTTTGAGAGACCATAGCAAATAAAAGTAATTTTGAGAGAAGTTACAAAAATTGTAGCAAGTACTAAGGCCTATTTCCATTACACAATTGAATTTTAGCTGAGCACTGTTAGTTCTGTATCAATTTTTGGCTAGTTGGAATTAAAAGGCCAAGTGCAAGTGGGAATCATAATCACAAAAAGGTAAATCACAGTCCGCCTTTTGGTTGATAGTGAAACTGATAAGCAGATAGAATTCTGTGATGTGATACCATGCTAGCATGGTGGTCTGTAGGTAGAAGATAAGTGTAACTGCCTTTGATGGAAATATTTAGTGCATTCTGCTATGGTTCTGGCTAATATAGGCCCCATTTGAAACGTAAGAATTTCACAGAAATTAGTTTAATTTCACAGAAAAGAACGCAAGAATAGGAAAATTTCCTCCACTCCAACCGGGGCCCTAGCTTTGTTTCTATAGCTTTTTTTGGTCTTCTTGACATTCCTCCACTGATGGGTAGAACTTAGCATTGCTTTCTTCAGCCACAGTGCACACAACTTGCAGAATTTACACGGCATAGGTCTCATGGCATTACAATAATTTTATCTCTGTCATCCTAAGATACTCTTTTTCAAATTTTAACCAGTGAGTAATAAGTTCATGAAAATCAGTAACTCTGAAGTTCGAGATTGTTTACAGATGGTGCGAAGAAAGATCAGTGTACTCTTCTTAATATATTTAAGGAACAAAGGAGGTGGGTATGATTTTTTTACTCTAGTGATTATAAACGTTTCTTGAAATTAGTTATAAAATAGTAATGGGAGGCTGGTGATTGGAAAGGCTGAAGATTATAGTTTGACTAGATTCTTGGATACTAGCTTCGAGACCTCCCACTTGGCCAATTGCATATAGGAGATATATTACCCCTATCTTTTCTCCTGTTACTTCCATATATGGATTGGAATTACATTCACTTTTCACCAGAGAATGTGACATACCAATAGCTTTACTCTAGTTGTTCTAGCTAATTTTTCAGAAAATAATTGAGTCAGAGGAGAGAGTACAACATTACTTCTTTGGACCAATCGATAACACTACCAAAATTTAAAAAAAAGTGCAGAAAAAATGATGAATAATATATGCCACAACAAGAGTAAGATGATCGATTCAGATATGGCATTCATTAAAATTATTATCCAGTCAATCTGATCTCCAGCTCAACCAATACAACCTTATTTTATTAGCTTCATTTCTTGTAGCCTTGCATTTTTCATTAATAAACTGAATCTGGGATCACTTGATGGATCACTGATCCTTTAAACTGTGCCCTTCAGGAGAAGGCAGATTAACGAACTGAATCAAATAGATTGCAACTGCATGTGCAAAAGTTCTACAGGTGTGTGATAGTTGGGGCGCTTGAAGTCCAAGTGGCCGTTACTGTAGGATAGGTCTGTCCCAGAAGATTTTGGAGTCATTTCAAATTTTCTTTCTGTCCCAAAAAATTCTGTCGTTTCAAAGGAACATATAATCAGTATGTCTCTTAGATATTTGCAGAGGCATTATTTTTCTCCATTAGCTTTATTCAGCAATATATTACATATAAGTTACTTCAGTGATCAGTTATGAAGCCAAACCAAGGAAGGGTAGAACCTAATTATAGTTAATTATACTTATATGATAATTTAGTCTATTTGACTTTTCTCATACTCCCTCCGGTCACAATAGAAGTCATTATAGCATTTAAAATTTGTTCTCAAATATACACTCTCACTTCTCAATACATCTTTCTCTCTTTTTAACACACTTTTTCTCTTCCCAATAAATCTCTCTCTTTTCTCCTCAGTTTTCTATGTACTATGCTTTTTCTCTTCAACTTAATTCCCGTGCTCAGGATTATAATGACTTATATTTGTTAACGGAGGGAGTACATTATTTCTAGCAAGCGCAAGCTTGGTACCTGCTCAAAATCTTGTTTAGTTCTGTAATCCTTTGCTTTCATGTCACAATGTATGCAAATGAACCATGTGAAGCAAGTATAACTGGCATGGGTTTCTGAAGTTCCAATACAAATTCAACCTATTTTAGTTTGTAGAAATTTATCCAAACATTTTACATGGGCATCATTCCTGAATACAAACGATTTTGATTTTGCTCATAACTTTACTTAACGTTTCTGCATTGATCTGAACCTGTTTCTGTGTGTTATGTGGTGTTCCGGAGCGCAGGTTTGTACCGGTACCGCGTGGGCGACATCCTGCAGGTGTCGGGCTTCCACAACGAGGCGCCGCAGTTCCGGTTCGTGCACCGCCGCAACGTGGTGCTCAGCGTGGACACCGACAAGACCTCCGAGGACGACCTCCTGCGCGCCGTTACCGCCGCGAAGCGTCTCCTCGCGCCGCTCGGCGGCGCCACCATCCTCTCCGAGTACACCGCCTACGCCGAAACCGCCTCCATCCCGGGCCACTACGTCCTCTTCTGGGAGCTCACCCCGTCCCAGCCGTGCATGTCCGGTGGACAAGACGAGGAGGGAGCTGCCGCGGCCGTTGCCCGGGTCATGTCGGAGTGCTGCGCCGCCGTGGAGGCCGGGCTGGACGCCGTGTACCGCCGATGCCGCAGCCGCGATCGGTCCGTGGGGCCGCTGGAGATCCGCGTCGTGTCGCCCGGCGCCTTCGACGCGCTCATGGACCTCTGCGTCTCCCACGGCTCGTCTGTCAACCAGTACAAGACGCCGCGCTGCATCAAGCACCCCGACGCCATCGCCGTCCTGGAGGCGCGCGTCGTCGGCCGGTTCCTCAGCGACGTCGTGCCGCACTGGGAGCCGCTTAAGGTCGACGCCGCCGACGCCAGCGATGGCTCCTGAATGTCTGGAACGCAGTAAGACTAAGAACGAGCAAGAAAGGCGCGAACCGCTTCAACAGCTTCTTCAATCGCTTATGGCTTCGTTCTCATATCTTATTACGTAGATAATGAATTGTTGATGTGCATGTCGTCCACAGGAGTGAAGAACCGTGACCTGTGCGTGTTCACTCCAGTAGTGTTGTTCAGCTGCATTTCCGATTGATGTAACACTTTGTTTCGACGTAAAAGAGCCAATTTTTCATGTTCGAAATCACGGAAAACCGAGCTAAAAAAGAATTTAAACAATTCTAACTAGTTTCAAATATTTGTTTAAATTTCAAAATTAGAGTTCAAAACTTTCAATGAAATGATGTGAAACAAAATTTTAACTTGAAAGTTCATGCAAAAACTTGAATTTTAGAAGTTTTTGTAAAATTTTATTTAAGGTTTAAAGGTTTCAAATAAATTATGTTTCTTCGAAAAAGCTTGCCTGAATTTGAAATTCAATAACATTTTATTTATTTCGATTTTGAACTTGATCTCAAAATAAAAGCTGTTCCTTTATAAAAGTTGTACCACCGTACCAAATTTCAAATATTTTGGAGCTAGGGAAATGTGTATTTCTGATGAAAACAGAGAGCTGTGGGAAAAAGGAAAAAGAAAAGCGGGACTCACATGTCAGCCGCACTATTTACCTTTCTTCCTTCTCCAGTCGCTCACTGCCAGCGCGCACGCCTCTAGGTGCCGTCCGGCCGTGCCCTCCTAGCTGCATGCTCGCCACAGAGCTAGGGACGTGTCCCTCCCTTCAATGTGCGCCATCAACGCCTCTCCTGGCCGGCACCCTCGCCTCTCTTTCTCTCAGTCTATCTCCCGACGCGCTCCCTCTCCCTCTCTCGGCCATCAGCGTGGAGCACTCTAGCCAAGCCGTCTCTGTCCCCCAATCCTCGATGGAGAGCTGCGCCAGCGCACCCTCCAGCTCTCCCATACCTCAGCCCGCCTCCTCTCCCACTTCACACGCCGGATTTCGATGTTTCCCCAAATATCGAGTTGTTGGAGCTACCGGCTGGACTCCGGCCAAATCCTCGAGCTACAGGCGATTTCCCTTCAATTCCTTCTGGTTCCAGGCTTCTTCCTTACTATCGCATCTCCTGGGACAAGAATCAATCGATTTCGTGGCCGTTGGTGCCGGTAATCGAGCTTTGCACGACACCGTTAGTCGGAACCCGCGCCACCTCACCGTGGACAGTCCATCTCCAGCCATCTTTGTCGCTCAACCTCGGTGCCGCCCTTCTCCTCATCGTTATGATGCTGTAGGAGCAAGTTTCACCGGTTTTTGTCAATCGAGTCGAGCTCTACGCCTCGCCGAACGTCCGCCCGCCGTCACCGCGCGTCGACGACCACCTTCCGGTGAGCGCCTCACCTCGCTGACCCTCCCGCTGGTGTTCCCTTGGTGCGTTGATTGTTTTAGTCCTGAGTCCGCCATGCTTGGCTGCTGGAATCCCATTGCCGGCGGCGACCGGCCGCCCTAGTCGCGCGCCGCGCTTGGGCCGAGCTCCCTCGCACCGGATCCTCTGCGCCCATCTGATCCGATGTGGACTAACCTTGTAACCGCCGTGTGGCATGCCTCTAGCTGGGCTGAGTCTTCTGTGGCCCAACCGTGTGGCCAGGCCCAGCCGGCTGGTTTGTTTTTATTTACTGCGAAATGATTTATTTAATTGCTAGAAAATGCTTTTGAGTTTGTAAAAATCATAGAAAATTCATTATAGCTCGAAAAATTATGAAATAAATTTTTTTAGGATTCTCTCACCTAGAAGTATATTCTGAAGTTAACTATTTTTCATTTTATGCACAAATTTAATTTAAATAATTCAGATCACTAAATACTTCATTAATGCATTATCATTACTCCTTGACATGATAAAATCTGAAAAATTTAACTTTTCAGTTTATTTTTTCAAACTTTCTGTTTTATAAAATTTTTATACTTATTTTCATCAAAAAATAATTTTATAAATGTTTTATTTTGTTAAACACTATTTAACTCATTATAAATCCATTTAATTTTAATAAATCTTAGAAAATTTACTCTTCTGTTTATTTAGTTAAAATTTGTGCTTGGAAAGAGTTTTGTACTTAATTTCATCACAAATAATTTTAAAATGATTTATTGATTTCAAATGGTATTTAAATCCCTATAATTTTATTTGATTGTAACAAATCCCAAACATTTCTCAAAAATTCAACTATAACCTTTTCTGATTTTATGAATAACTTAAATTATACTTTATGTTTTTGAAAACCATTTTAAAGAAGTTTTATAACTAAATTTGTATCTTTTAAAAGTAAAAAGCTGTCATCGCATGTGATTTCAATTCAAGTTAAAACTATCATAATTCTTTTTCTTGAATATCATATTATATAGGACCCGACCCATCCAGAGAGGAGCATGGAGTTGTTGCTTTGGCAAAGGAAGCTAACTGTGAGCAAAGCCCAGGCAAGTCCTGGTACATTAACCCTATTTTAAATCGTTTTACTTTGTCACTATGTATTGTATGGTTAATGTACTGTACATTAAGTTGTAGGAGTTGTTTAGAACCCTAGAATGCATGATAGTTCTATTTACCCTATTAAGTGTATATTGGTACAGGTAACTCGATGTAGAGCTAGGCTAAGTTTTAGTTCACGGTAGAAGTCGGGTGAATAAAAAGTCACTCGCGAGCTATAGAAGTCGAGTGAAGAGATAGTCACTCGCGAGCTATAGAAGTCGAGTGAGTGAATAGTCACGCACGAGCTATAGAAGTCGAGTGAATGGAAAGTCACTCATGAGCTATAGGTTTGCCATACATTAATTAACCTGAGACCGTGCAGGGACATTGTATAGGAGAGTTTGAGAAGGCTGAGCCTTCACGGTGGTAGCTTCGTCTGTGTCAGTAAGGACCGATTCGAGTGTGGCCCTATTAAACAAGTTTGAACATATCGAATACATACTGGAATTATCGGCCTAAAAAATCGATGTAGCTCAATGTCCGTAGTGGTTGGACGTAACCCTACTCCTCTTTAGGCCGTGGGTGAAGGAGAGATTTGGATCTAACCATGGACATGTCCTGCGTGGTGGTCACATGGAGGATTATGTTCTCGGGAGAAGTAGGCATCGGACCGGCCCTATGGTATTGTTGTGAAAGGTAGTCACGTACGGCTTCCGAGGAGCGCGTACGTGTCGTGTATTTTGGGTTTTCCCAGCTGGTGTAAACCGATTATAATCGCTGCCCCTCACAGTAATAAGTACCTCTTGTTCACTGAGTGACATCATAGTAACAACTGGACTAATAACAATAATATAAACTGTTTGCTTAGTCTATAGCAATTACTTGGTAACCATGCTTGCCTCTAGTTTTATATCGCAAATTAAAATTTCATTTCGTAAACTTAATGTACCGCTAAAACTTGAATATAAAAACTCACTATATTAGCGCTGGTTTTGCAAATGATCATCCTATGTAAGTCTCATCATATCCTTGGAGTCGACTTTAGTTGGCCACGTTGACGGGTAAGATTTGCTGAGCATTTGGATGCTTAGGGCTTCATTCTCTGTGATTTTGTGTGCAGGTGGTTTCTCTCTCTCCTCTGGACCAACTGGCAGAAGCAATCTCAGGGTAGCTATGTCCGTCGGAAGCTTTGCTTGCCACGCTGCTATTTGTATGTTGTTAGAGGATGCATCATATGGGCTCGATGGTATCTTATGCATAATCTCTATGAGACCCTAATTCAGGTTGTTTTCGCACTTTCAAAAATCTTTGTTTTATGAACTTAAGCAACAATTTGTAGTATATTTTATCATGCTTAAGTTGTAGTGTTAGTCTTCGCTTCGCTGAATGACACCCGATAATATTTTGTGGTGGATTGATCGTCTCTTCTAAGGGGCGGTCTGTCACAATTGATCATTTGTTTGTCAGCTGATCTTTAACGACTCATTATTAGACAACAATTTGTTCGTGATTCGTGTTCGTCATATATGTGATTATTTGATACTTTTTGTAATTTGACAGACATGTTAATCTTGCTCGAAAGAACAATTATAAATCTCGCTACTATTTACCATGGCCACTAATCGCACGCAGCACCATGGTCTCGACGGAGATCCCCGGTCCTAGCCCGAGCATCACCCTGAATCCTCCATCCAGCTCGTCGCCTCGGCGCCGCAGTTCGTCGAGCACGAAGATGATCTACGAGCCGGACATGTTCCCGTATTCTTTCAACACGTGCCGGCTTGCCGCAAGTTTCTCCGGCGCCAGGGCGAGCTCGTCTTCGACGGCGTCGAGGATCGCAGGTCCACCGGGGTGCACCGCCCAAAAGAGGTCGTTCCAGCGGCCGCCGAGGCCGAGAGGCGCGACTGCGTCAGCAACGCACTGTTTGACGTGCTGCCGGACCAAAGCTGGCATCTTGGGTGAGGGGCGGAACAGGAGGCCGTCCTCGCGGAGGTACCCGGCGGCGGCGTCTTCGTTGTCTGGTATGGCGGTCTGCGAGGCGGACACCATCTCGAACAGAGGGCGCTCGTCGAGGTTCCCATGGACGACGTTGTTTCCATCGGCGCCGGCGCCGGCGCCGACTATGACGGCTGCCGCGCCGTCGCCGAACAGCGCCTGCATGACGAGCGTGTTGACGCGGCCGACTTGCGGCGCGCGGAACAGGACGAGGCTGAGGTGTGCTGTGTGGCAGAGGCCCAGCAGCCTCGCCAGCCGGAGGTCGGTGCCGGGCATGTGTGCGCCGGAGTACGTGGCGAGGACGAGGTGGGTGACATCGCTGGCTGGCCGGTCCCACTCCTCGATGGCCCTCGCCGCCGCCGCCGCCGCAGCGAGCCCCGGCACGGCGGTCGCCAGGATCGCCTGCCGCGCTTCCAGCGACGGCAGCGACCGGTCGACGAGTTCAGGGTGGTCTCGGAACGTGTCCTCCGTGTGGTGGAAGTACCGCTTCTTGATCTTCGAGTTGAAACCTACAAAGTTTCCAAGACATAATTTTCCGCGTTCCGCGAGACAAAGCATGAGACTGGCAAGAAAGCAATTGAAATCTCACAAATCTTCTTCATCTTGCTCTTCAGTTTGTCGAGGTGGTCGCTCTTGGTGACACGGAATTACCAGTCAGCGTACTCATCCTTCGGCGTGCAGTTCGCGGGGTTCGCCGTGCCGACGGCGAGCACCGCCGCGCGCTGCGTCGGTCAGGGCTTGTCGACGACGGCAGCTTGTGGTTTAAAGCTTGTTCCAACAGTCGTGGAACATCGGATTTGGGAAGGAGATGACGGCAAGGCCGGTGCTGTGAAGCGGGCAACGGCAACACCACCGTGGCCATGGCGATGGCGGAGCTGCGGAACCAGCTGCTCCACGGCGCAAACCTGATACATCGTGCGTATGTTCTAGCTAGAGTCTGATACGATGGATGTCGCAGTTGGTTCATACTGCTTGATGAGCGTTCATGTTTCTGACTCATAATGTGCATGGTCATCTTACTTAATTTGCTTCCTGAATCACCTTTCAGCTAATGGCAGCACCGGTTCGGTTGGTCAGAGAACAGATGGCATTGAACTTGAACTTCAGTGATACACCATGCAAAACAAGTGGCAACTCTGAACAACCAAGAAATATTGTTTTCCATCACTTTGTTTTGGGAAACAGTTACATCAACATAGTAAGATGGAAACAAGTCAGAACTCATGAGAGATTTTGCCATTTGCAGGTCAATTGCTACAATATCCACAAATGGCAACTTATTGCTCATGGCACTCCACTGAGCTCTCGTTGCTGTTGGAAATAATCACATTTTAGTAATGATTAAATTAATTCTAATAATTAGAAAAGATTAAATATAGTGAGGTTCAAAATATTACATATGATGCATACTAGCACAACGATCCAAATTTACCGAAGCAACTTAGATTCCTCCCGTGTTAGTAACAGAATGCATATAAATAGCAAAAAGAGAGAGGCATGACACTCTTACAGCGGGGTTGTCGGCGCAAATATTGCGTAAATAGTAGACGAAGCATATCGTCGATGTAGATGCGGCACGTGACCGGAGCGAAGAGGAAGCAGTTGAACAGCGTCGACGAGAAGCAGACGAACAGCGAGTAGTCGCGGAGGCGTTTCTCAAAAACTTTATACGGCCCCTACTCCGTGCAAGGACACGAGGGGACGTGGGTTTTAGAGACATGCTCTCTCAGCTCCGATGGCACGTCGGCGACGGGTGAGGAAGACAGAGTAGCGCAGCACTCAAGAGAGAGGAGAATGAGAGAGTGGTTGTGTGTATTCTAGACGACGTCTCGGCCCCTTTTTTATACACAAGAGCACCCACGTATATGGTAAGCAGGCTATCATGTATAACACTTGTATATATGGTAACTAGCCTATCATTTATATGAATATGGTAACTAGTCTACCATTTATATGAATATGGTAACCAGCTTACCATCATAAGAATAATTGCTTACCAAAAATGATAAGCGCAATATTGTCCTTCCATATGTGAGTGCGCCTTTGGGATTTAAGGAGAGTTTATTTAGAAAACTTCCAAATCTTCTAACAATCCCCCACCAGATCCCAGAGGCACACTTCAAATTCTCTCCGTACTAAAGTACTATTAATATACCAGTTTTTCAGTGGAGACCGATTAAGGTTGAACATCCACCTAAAACCCAAGCTACACTCTTCCATAACTGCGCAATGGACTAAGCCTTGAATTGACAGTTTGGTGTGAACAAGTTTCACCTGAAGCCTTACTGGTACTTAGCTGCCAAGTGTCAACCCCGCGGGTGGAGCTTATAAGTTATACTCCTGTCTTACTTCATGAGTCTCTTAAAGAATATCCAATTCTTATAAACTGTGACTAGATGTTAGACTAACATAGTTGTGTTCTTACATGAATACTCTGTAGTACAGTATCTTGCTATAAAAGCCTCAGAACACATTAGGATGATAGTCTGCCTGCCTTACAGAAATGAGAGTACTATATCTCCAACGGAGTGGGCTAATAATAAGTTGTTCTCTCCCGTCAACCAACAGTTTTGTAGCGCACCCCGTTTCCGAGATGCACTGTGATACACGTATCAGTCCCTGGATCAGTAGCTGATACGCATAACACAACAGAATGTATATCGAAAGCATACTTCGAAAGGTAAAACTAACCTGAGACAGGACTTTTAGTGGCCACACCATGAGGATCTCTACGACCCTACACCGGTTGACCAACTAAAAGCTGAGCAGGCAGCGAAACACCAGGGCCCAAATCCACAAGCAGACTTGGGAAGCAGAACGAAACCAGCACAACATCTACGCGATCCTCGCTGTCTAAAACCACAAATGCAGGCGGGTGAGTACATAAGGTACTCAGCAAGCTCCAACACTAAGCGAAGGTATAAATATAGATGCACATTGGTTGTAGCAAGGATGAGGCAGCAAGGTCCATGTTGCAAAAAGCCAGTTTTATGCAAGGTTCACTACTGAAGATTTCAAAAGGGAGTGAAAGCATTTATTATCCATATATTAATAAGTTGGACCTGGGGGAGTACAAACCGTTCCCGCCAGTTCCCTAATTTTTAACTGGAAGGGCCTCCACTATCCCCTCCAGACACTTTCCAAAGCACGGGTGGCTACACCCACTCATACTTCAAGGCAGTATAGAAAATCTAATCGTAGGGCACCCGAACAGTAGCATGTCAATACCGTGACAACGGCCTATCCGGAAGGATTTTTAACTCTGCAGAGGTTGTACACTGTACCCACAGGTTATGCTACTCCTGATCATTAGAGTTGCATAACGCTTATTCCACATCTACGCAGTTTTTCACAGATTCCACGCAAGGTGCAAATAGGGGCCATCCCTCGGGGTTTTCCAGACCGTCGATGACGCGTCGGTACATTCCCGGAGCCGGGTCGTGAATATCCACCACATTCACGCCTTTTCCTGGTCCCCTCCAACCCCCGGGTATTACCAAACCAGGGGCTATATCCACGGGCTTACGCTCCCGTGACGCGAGCAATTACCGTCGAAGGCCAGGCAGCGAGTCATCTCACGCCCTTCTCCTGTTCCCTTGTGTCTTCACTACCGACTCTCCAGTGGTTCGATGTGGAAAGAATACGTAGAGGGAATAAGTCCTGCCCAAAATGTACAGGTTCTGTGGTTGCACGAGAATTACCAAGTCGAGGGCTAACGAACCGGTCCTTATGTGGCAGGGGTGGCGGTCTCGTCCACGGCAGGTGGACCACAGCGAAGCCTACATACCTATCACCATCACCTCAGGTGAGCCCCACCCCACAGCCAGTAACATCCCCTCTTCACCTAGCACCAGTTGTTCTAATCCCGCCCCTTTTTATTTGTACTCACACCACCAAACTCTTTCAACTCATTTTGCAAATTAATGGTATATGGTGTGGTGGTGCGGAGCACCGTAAATGGGGTCCTAAGCAGATCTAGTACAAGGTAATATCCGTTCCGTAAAACTATTTAGGAACGGATTCCCTATGGCTATCAAGGACACTTCGTCAATAGTTTTCAAGAAAGGTATTCATATCTATGCAGCAAGTTACTGACATAAATATATATACCTAGGAACAAGTAGGATTATTACTAACACAATGTTTTAAACCAAAATATCATGCATAGCAGAATAAATAGGCACTATAGGAGCATTAGCAAATCATAGGTTCAAAATGAGGTTAAAGCTTGCCTGCAAATTTCTTAATCTTCAAGCTTGAGGTTGAAGGCTTCTTCTTCAAGATTTCAATATTCAATTTCTAGCTTCGCGCCCAATCTACGAGCTTCTCTTCATACGTAGACCTTCTGGTCCCTCTTGAGGCTTGACCCTTCCTTACACTCAGCGTTATCTACGCGAAGGAAAAGCCTAATAAAACTACTGCGAAAGAAACACAACTCAAGAAGGAACGATAAAATCCAAAGAGCTTCAACTAAGAATCAGATAACATCGCGAGGAAAACTTAGAACAGGTCATGTATGTTGCGGTGCCTATTAACTTAGAGTGAGGTTCAGTGAAGGGTTAACATGCATTTTCACTAGTACGAGCGGGAACACGGTGTGTAGTTTAGGTCATTTTGTGCATACCTTAATTTAGATCTTTTAACTAAATAATCATATCGTTTGTGCTAATAGGTGGCACGTGCACTAGTGTATGTCAATATATTGCACGGGCTTTCTAGTGAATATTTCTTGATTCTACTATACCATTGAACTCCTACGCTAAATATATGGTATTACTTTTGGTGCGGTGATGGGCATGCTATCATCATTAACTATCTAGTTTGTACCCACCTGAGTGTTTTACTTTAGGTAATTAATGACTAATTACTTAGTTCAATGTATATAATTAAGCTTTTAAAACTAGCAAGTGGCATGTGTGTGGGTGAATGCAGGACAGAATGCTTATAGGCTGCCATCTAAGTAATCACTTACTTTCTAGTATTTAGCTATTTGTATTTAACTATTAATCCTATGATTCTAACCTTAGACTAGATTACTTAGTGCTAACATGGGTATGCATACTAAGGTGTGCTAAATAATGAGGTTATGTTATGCTGTGGCGTGCTTTAGCTAGTGTAAATCTATGCTTAGGACGAGTCATGGTTAAAGACTTGCATTGACAACGATAAAATCAAAAGAAGGAACAACGATTAAACTCAGCGAAAGACTTACTATAGAAGCGAATCGGCAAGACCGGAGGTTGGCTGAGGTTTGGAGGATTCGATGTGATGGAGCTTGAGATAATGGTTCCAGTGGCACCAAGATCACTGAAAACTTAGTTAAGGTGTAGCGGTGGTGAGACGAGCAAGGTGTTCACGATAGAAAACAGGAAATCTCCCCCGTGGACATGCTACCCGGCAGGTGTCCACAGCTGTCGGTAGTGTGTGCAGGTGCGAAACAGGGGACGAACTTTGTGGTGATGCTGTCAGCTGGTCTGGGACCAAAAACTAGCAAAGGCTGCATGGACACTTGGCTCGGTCTGTGTCCACGGCCTCTGGACACATGGGTGCTCAGAATCGGGGATTTTTCCGTGGACACAGAGTTCTGTGACGTGTTCGTGGGCACGTGAACATGTGAGCGGTAATCGTGTCCATGGACACGTGGACTGTGACCATGTCCGTGGACACGTGAAAGTGAAAATTCGGGGTTTTGTGGGAGTTCGGGAATTCGTGGATACGGGAGAATGAAAGTTCGGGGTTTTGTGGAAGTTCGGGGATTCGTGAACACGAAAAAGTTCGGGGTTCATGGGAAAGTTCAGGGTTCACGGGAAAGTTCAGGGTTCACGGGAAAGTTCAGGGTTCACGGAAAGTTCGGGGTCACGGGAAAGTTCGGGGTTCACGGG